>CAUYQU010049244.1:0-28012 GCA_963574635.1 Cheracebus regulus | reverse complement strand
AACAAAAAAAAAAAAAAAAAAAAAAAAAAAAAAAAAAAAAGAACTCGGGGAGCACCAAGAATATGTCATTAGTTCTTGATTTCAGAAACCACTATGGTCAGTAAAAGACCATAAAGTATTTTCAGTACAGAAAAAACAGGACCAGATTTTTTTTTCTTTTCTTTTTTTTCTGTCTTTTCTTTCTTTCTTTCTTTCTTTTTTTTTTTTGAGACAGAGTTTCCCTCCTGCTGCCCAGGCTGGAGTACAATGGCTCAATCTCAGCTCACTGCAACCTCTGCCTCCCGGGTTCAAGGGATTCTCCTGCCTCAGCCTCCCTAGTAGCTAGGATTAAAGGCATGTACCACCATGCCCAGCTAATTTTGTATTTTTAGTAGAGGTGGGGTTTTACTATGTTGGTCAAACTGGTCCTAAACTCCCGACCTCAGGTGATCTGCCCACCATTCTCAAAGCAGGAGAATCGACTGAGTCCAGGAGATGGAGGTTGCAGTGAGCCGAGAAGGTGCCATTGCACTCCAGCCTGGACAACAGAGTGAATGAGACTCCATCTCAAAAAATAAAATAAAATAATAAATAAATTTAATTAATAACAGGTCGAGTGTTGTGATTCACACCTGTAATCCCAGGACTTTGAAAGGCTGAGGCAAGAGAATTGCTTAAGGCCAGGAGTTCAAGATCAGCCTGGGCAATATAGTGAGACCCCATCTATACAAAAAAATTGTTTAAAAACTAGCCAGGCATGAGAGTGCACGGGAGTCCCAGTTAGTCCCAGCTACTTGGGAGGCTGAGGTGGCAGGGTTGCTTGTGCCCAGGAATTCAAGGCTTCAGTGAGCTATGATTATGCCACTGCACTCCAGCCTGGGTGACAGAATGAGATCCTGTCTCAAAAATAAGTAAATGAGTGAGTGAATGAAGAAATCAATCAATAAATAATTTAATTAATAACAATTAACATAAAATTAGAAATTCAGTTCCACAGCTCCATGAGCCACCTTTTAAGCACTGGACAGCCATAGCTGGCTACTGGCCATAGCGTAGGGCAGTGCAGCTACAGTCATGTAGCACGTAATCACATTTCGGTCGATGATGGACAGCAGCATTTATGAAAGTGGTCCCATAACATTATAATACTGTTTTTTTTGTTTTTGGTATGTTTGTGAGACAGAGTCTTGCTCTGTCAACAGGATGGAGTGCAGTGGCTCCATCTTAGCTCACTGCAACCTCCACCTCCCAAGTTCAAGTGATTCTCCTGCCTCAGCCTCATGAGTAGCTGGGACTACAGGTGCATGCCACCATGCTCAGCTAATTTTTGTATTTTTAGTAGAGACAGGGTTTCGCCATGTTGGCAAGGATGGTCTTGATCTCTTGACCTTGTGATCCACCTGCCTCAGACTCCCAAAGTGCTGGGATTACAGGTGTGAGCCACTGCACTTCGACTATAATACTGTATTTTTACTATATCTGTTCTATGCTTAGATGTGTTTAGATGCACAAATACTTGCCATTGTGTTACAACTGCCTACAGTATTCAGTGCAGCAACATGCTTTACAGGTTTGTAGCCTAGAAGCAATAGTCTGCAGCATATACTCTACGTGTGTAGTAGGCTACACAGGTAGGTTCGCACAAACACACTCTATGATGCTCACGTGATGAAATCGCCTAATGATGCATTCCTCAGCTGCGTTCCTCATCAAGTGATGCACAAGTGTGGAACATTTCCATCATTGTGGAAGTTCTATTGGATCACACTGGTCTATACTTTTCCCATTTCATTATACCGCTTCCCTTGCCCACTCCCAAATGATCAGACATGGAGCCCTGTTCTCTAGAAGCTCACAGACAACCAGGGAACCACAGGTCTTTAATACAATGCAGAACTGTGCTGAGATACATTAGAAAGATGTGGAGAGCTTGCTGTGGGAGTTCAGAGGAGGAAACAAGTATTTCTGGGAGAAAGTAACTTTAGTGGAACCTCACAGATGATAGGAAAGAGAAGAGGGGTGTCAGGGGAGGCACGTGAACCTGATGAAACAGGATCGTTCCTTGCTTTCCCAGAAGAGAGACTGTGGCTGGCCACTTGCTTCTCAGCTCTGTGAGTTGTCCCCAAATTGATTTATTGATTCAGTGCTTCTCAGGTCTGTAAGTCCTCTCCAAATTGATTTATTGATTCAGTGTAATCCCAATCAGAACTCTAGCAGGGTGTGTGTGTGTGTGTGTGTGTGTGTGTGTGTGTGTATACACTGCCAAATATTTGTGGCCTTTTTTTTTTTTTTTTATGGAGTCTCTCTCTGTCACCCAGGCTGGAGTGCAGTGGTATAATCTCAGCTTACTGGAACCTCTGTCTCCCAGGTTTAAGCAGTTCTCTGCCGCAGCCTCCCAAGTAGCTGGGATTACAGGTGCATGCCACCATGCCCTACTAAGTTTTATATTTTTAGTAGAGACGGGTTTCACCATGTTGGCCATGCTGGTCTTGAACTCCTGACCTTGTGATCCACCCGTCTCAGCCTCCCAACGTGCTGGGATTACAGGCCTGAGCCAACATGCGTGGCCCTAGTTGGCCTCTTAAATTTATTTATTTATATTTATTATTATTATTTTTTGAGATGGAGTCTTGCTCTGTTGCCCAGACTGGAGTGCAGTGGTGCAATCTTGGCTCAGTGCACCCTCCTTCTCCTGGGTTCAATCAATTCTCCTGTCTCAGACTCCCGAGTAGCTGGCACTATAGGTGCCCACCACCATGCCCGGCTAATTTTTGTATTTTTAGTAGAGCTGGGGTTTCACCATGTTGGCCAGGCTGGTCTCAAATGCCTGACCTCAGGTGATCCACCTGCCTCAGCTTCCGGAAGTGCTGGGATTACAGGCATGAGCCACTGTGCCTGGCTGATTTGTTTATTTATTTGGTTTTAAAAACAGGGCCTTGCTCTGTCATCAGGCTGGAGTATAGCGGTGCAATCATGGGTTACCACAGCCTTGAATTCCTGTTCTCAAGTGACCCTTCCACCCCAGCCTACAGAGTAGCTAGGACTACACACACCACCACACGTGGCTAATTATTTTATTTTTTGTAGAGATGGCGATCTCACTATGTTGCCCAGGCTGGTCTTGAACTCCTGGGCTCAAGTGATCCTCCTGCCTCAGCCTCCCAAAGCATTGGGATTACAGCATGAGCCACTGTGCCCAGCATGATTCCAGAATTTATTAAGCACAATTATTGGCATAAAAGGTTTTTAATACCCATTTTTAGACTGTATTCTAGCCTGGGCAATAAAACAAGAATCCCACTCTCTCTCTCTCTCTTTCTCTTCCTCTTTCTTTCTCTAAAAAAAAAAAAAAGAATTGCAGGCTGACAGGACAACTGTAGATTAAGAATCAGTCCTTTTCATTTGTTTGTGTTTGTTTGTTTATGTGTTTATGGAGAGATTGTCTCAGTTACCCAGGTTAGAGTGCCCTGACATGATATAGCTCATCGTAACCTTGACCTCTTCTGCTCCAGCAATCCTCCCACCTCAGCCTTCTGAGTAGCTTGGGGCTACAGGCTCACACCACCATTCTTAGCTAATTTTTGAAAATGTTTTGTAGAGACAGGGTCTTGCTATGTTGCCCAGGTTGGTCTCAAACTCTTGGGCTCAAGCAATCCACCCACCTTGCCTCCTAAAATGCTGAGACTATACTGGCATGAGTCACCACGCCCGGCCTAGACTCATATATGATTTGCAAATATCTCATCCCATTCTCTGGGTAGACTACCCAATAATTATAATGAACAAAAGAGTTGCACGGGCATTTCACAAAAAGCAATATAAAAATGAACAATAAACATGAAAAGCTGCTCAAAAATTTTTTGCCATCAGAGAAATATAAATTAAAACCACAAAGAGGTGGGATTCAGTGGCTCATGTTTGTAGTCCTAGCATTTTTGGAGGCCAAGGTGGGCGGGTTATTTGAGCCCAGGACTTCAAGACCATCCTGGGCAACATGGCGAAATCTCGTCTCTACTAAAAATACAAAAATTAGCTGGGCCTGGTAGTATCTGCCTGGAGTCCCAGCTACTTGGAGGCTGAGGTGGGAGAATCACCTGGGCCCAGGAGGTTGAGGCTACAGTGGGCAGTGATTGCACCACTGCGCTCCAGCCTGGGTGATGGGAGTGAGACCCTGTCTAAAAAAATAAAATGGGCCAGGCATGGTGGCTCACACCTGTAATCCCAGCACTTTGGGAGACTGAGGCAGGTGGATCATAAGGTCAAGAGATCAAGATCATCCTGGCCAATATGGTGAAACCCCATCTCTATATTTAAAAAAATAAAAATTAAAAATTAAAAAAATAAAAAATAAACCAAAAAGAGATACCATCACATACTCATCCAGAATGGCAACAGAAAAGGACTACCACATGTTGGTCAGGAAAAATTGGAGCTCCTATTTTTTTTATGGGAACATATATGAATACAACCACTTTGAAAAAATACTTGGCAGTGGTTACTAAATCTAAACATATTGACTGGGAGTGGTGGCTCATGCCTGTAATCCCAGCACTTGGGGAGGCTGAGGTGGGTGGATCGCCTGAAGTCAGGAGTTCGAGACCAGCCTGGCCAACATGATGAAACCCTGTATCTATGAAAAATACAAAAATTAGCTGGGCATGGTGGTGCACGTCTATGATCTCAGCTACTCTGGAGGCTGAGGCAGGAGAGTTCCTTGAACCCAGGAGGTGGAAGTTGCAGGGAGCTGAGATCATGCCACTGCACTCCAGCCTGTGTGACAGAGCGAGACTGTCTCAAAAAAAGCAAAATACCAAATAAACATATACTCTATGAGCCGGCAGTTCCACTCCTGGGCATATACTTAACAGAAGTGAGTGTTATGTCTACTAAAGGACATGTTCAAGAATGCTCTTGGCCAGGAGCAGTGACTTATGCCTGTAGTCCCAACACTTTGGGAGGCCCAGGTGGACCAATCACCCAAGGTCAGAAGTTCGAAACCAGCCTGGCCAACATCGTAAAACCCTGACTCTATTAAATATACAAAAATTAGCTGGGCATGGTGATGGGCACCTGTAATCCCAGCTACTCAGGAGGCTGAGGCAGGAGAATCACTTGAACCCAGGAGGCAGAGGTTGCAGTGAGCCAAGATTGCCCCATTGCACTCAAGCCTGGGCGACAGAGCAAGACTCTGTCCCCACCCCCCGAAAAAAAGAATGTTATTTGCAGCCTTCTGCATGATTGCCTCGAGCTGGAAACAACCTAAATATCTATCAATGTCTGTATGAGGTTCAGAAACAGATAAAATTAACTTATGCTGATGGAAGTCAGAATAATGGTTTCCCTTAGGTGGCCACTGACCGATAGGGTACACGAGGGAGCATGCTGGGGTGCCAAAAATGTTTCATCTCTTGATCAGGGAGGGTGGATATTGTGTGACTGTGATATATGTGAAAAATTCCTCCAGCTATGCAGCTGTCACCTTATCAGAGAGGCCTTCCCTTACCACTTTATTGGAAGTAGCATTTTGTGTCCTACCATCTTGCTGCCCTGATCCTGCCTAATTTCTCTTCATAGTCATCATGACTACCTGTTAGTTGGCTCAGACTGCCACAACACAATACTATAAACTAGGTGCCTTTTTAATTTTTTTTTTTTTTTGAGACAAGGTCTGGCTCTATTGCTTAGGCTGGAATACAGAGGCTCACTGCAACTTCTGCCTCCCGAGCCATCCTCCCACTTGAGCCTCCCAAGTACCCCGGACTACAGGCATGCACCACCATGCTCAGCTCACTTGTGTACTTTTTGTAGAGACGGGATTTTGCCATGTTTCTCAGCTGGCCTGAAACTCAGAAGCTCAAGCGATCTGCCTCCCCACCGCAAAGGCCTCCCAAAGTGCTGGGATTACAGGCCTGAGCCACTGTATGCAGCCAACTAGTGGGTTTAAACAACGTACACTTATTTTCTCACAGTTCTAGAGGCTGGGAAGTACAGGATCAAGGTTCTGGCTGATTTGGGTTCTGGTGTGGTGTGGGCTCTTTTCTTGGCTTGAAGGGAGCCACCTTCTTGCTGTGTACTCACATGACCTCTTCTCCATATGCTTGTGGGAGAGACAGCGCTCTGGTATTGCTTCTTATAAGGGTACTATACTTATAAGGGATCAGGATCCCACTCTTAGACCTTATTTTACCTTCATTACTTCTCTATAGGCCCTGGATCCACATCTAGTCATGTTGGGAGTTGGGGCTTCAACATATGAATCTTGGGAGGTGGGAAGAACACAGATATTCACTTCGTATCACCAACATACCAAGTATTTGGTTATTAACATGTTTCTCATCCATCTCCCCCAAGTAGAGTCTGGTCTCCTTAAGAGAAAGGACTACATTTTGGCCACTATGGCATCTCCAGTACCAATAATGGTTCCTGGCACCTAGGAGATGCTCCATGAGTATTTGTTGAATGAATGAAAAAAAAGAGGTGGAGTAGTGTTGTTGCAGCCAAGTGCTACTAAGCCAAACATCTGGAAAATGGGAATAGCACAATAGATGTTAAGACCTTGTCATTAATATTATTAATCCTAAGCGTATTTTGTATGCTAACTAGTTTCTGCCTTGAAATAGTTTACATTCTAACAGAGGAAAGAGTTATGTGCATTTTGCTGGTTTTTTTTTAGTTGTTTTTTTGTTGGACAATTGCCACTTTTTTTTTTTTTTTTTTTTTTTTGAGATGAAGACTCACTCTGTCGCCAGGCTGGAGTGCAGTGACACAATCTTGGCTCACTGCAACCTCCGACTCCCTGGTTCAAGTGATTCTCTTGCCTCAGCCTCCCAAGTAGCTGGATTACAGGCACATGCCACCACGTCCAGCTAATTTTTGTATGTTTAGTAGAGACGAGGTTTTACCATGTTAGCCAGGATGGTCTTGATCTCCTGACCTCATGATCTGCCCGACTCTGCCTCCTAAAGTGCTGGGATTACAGGTGTGAGTCACCGCGCTCGATTGATTATTGCCTCTTTTAAGGACATTGTTTCTTAGTTTATTACTCTATGATAAGCATCTTGAATATAGGAGTCAAAGTTTAGAACTTGGTTCTATTTCTGACTTCAGCACTAATTGCTGTACGTCCTGGTGAATCCCTTTCCCTCTACCTACTGTGAAATAAAATGTTGCGATTTGAATTAAGATCTCTGATGTCAATTGTTTGCAGCTGGAAAATGTAGACTTGCCTAGTGTGTTGTTCCTGTTTCTAGCACTAGGGGGCAATACAAGCAGCACCTTGGAACACATTCTGCTGTTAAAATTCCTGCCATCAGGTTAGTAGATGCAGAAAGATGATTGCTCTCTGCTTTGGTTCTCCCACCTCTTCTGAAACTTTAAGCTCATAAATTTGAGCCTTCTACCAAACTAGAGACAGAAACATTCATCAAAGGGAACAGGACTGGCTGCCTCATGAAATCTTGGATCCATCGCTTTTGAGTCTGTTGTGGACAATGTACGTGGTTAGGGAGCTGGCATGTGGCGAATACATTATGAGTGACAAATGGACATCCCAAAGGAGGAAAACTGAGGTGTAGACTTGGATTTTATTCAGAAGAGAAAAACGATTTAGTAACACCATCTTGCTATGATGTTGGGCTGAGATCAGCATGTGGTTGGAAGGTCCATGGAGCCTGTGCATAGAGAGGAGGACCCATGGCCTGAACCCTAGGAGACCTGCACTGAAGTCCCAGCTTGTCCAGTGAAGTGCTGTGTGATCCTGGACAAGTTACTTCCCATATGAGAATCAACTTTCTACCTACACAAGTAAGAGGGACCTACACATAGCCAACACATACCCCATATACATTCCTACGCTGAAATAAGTTACGTTCTAAAAGAGGAAAGACTTACGTGCATTTTGTTGTGTGTTTTGTAGCAGGTACTATGTTGGATCATTGCTTCTTTTAAGGAAATTGTTTCTTTTTTTTCAATTTTTTTTTTTTTTTTTGCTCTCTCAACCCAGCTTTTCCTGGCTCCAGGAAGAACCGAGAAGAGAAGGCCAGGAAATTGTTTCTTAATTTATCACTTTGTGTTACGTGTCTTGAATATAGGAGTCAAGATACCAGGAAAGGTATCTCTTACCAACCATAGGAGCCTTTCCTACCAAGTCCAGACACAGACGCAGCCTCGGAATCCTTTTTAACACTACAGCTGGTGAGAATTGGCCCATGAGGGGAAACCTTTTTGCCACATCTGTTAACCTTGGATTATTTCTTCTTCTTTTCTTTTTCTTTCTTTTTTTTTTTTTAGAGATGGGATCTCACTATGTTACCCAGGCTGGTCTCAAACTTAAGTGATCCACCCACCTCAGACTCCCAAAGTGCTGGGATTACAAGTGTGAGCCACTGAGCCCAGGCTGACCTTAGATTATTTCTAAAAGTCCTTTTG
The DNA here is from genome assembly GCA_963574635.1 of Cheracebus regulus. NCBI lineage: Eukaryota > Metazoa > Chordata > Mammalia > Primates > Pitheciidae > Cheracebus > Cheracebus regulus. The sequence goes on along the minus strand of CAUYQU010049244.1, from coordinate 19,606 downwards.
GCTGGATGCAGTGGCTCACGCCTGTAATCTCAGCACTCTGGGAGGCTGAGGTGGGTGGATAATGAGGCCAAGAGATTAAGATTACCCTGGCCAACATAGTGAAACCCCGTCTCTACTAAAATACAAAAACTTAGCTAGGCATGGTGGCACATGCCTGTAGTCCCAGCTACTAGGGAGGGTGAGGCAAGGGAATCGCTTGAACCCAGGAGGCGGAGGTTGCAGTGAGCCCAGGCTGCACCACTGCACTTTAGCCTGGGTGACACAGTGAGACTCTGTCTCAAAAAAAAAAAAAAACAGGTTCAAAATGGGTTCGAGTAAACATGTGCTGATTGATGTTATATGTTATTACTCAGCTAGAAGTCAGAAAACCTGGGTTCTAATCTGGTCTCACCCTTTGCAAATAAAGTGACTAGCCAGGCGTGTTGGTTCATGCCTGTAATCCCAGCACTTTGGGAGGCCCAGCTGGGTGTATCACAAAGTCAGGAGTTCAAGACCAGCCTGGCCAACATGGTGAAACCCTGTCTCTACTGAAAATACAAAAATTAGCCAGGTGTGGTAGCAGGTGCCTGTAATCCCAGATATTCAGGAGGCTTATGCAGGAGAATCACTTTAACCCGGGAGGCAGAGGTTGCAGTGAGCTGAGACCATACCATTGCACTCCAGCATGGGCAACAGAGGAAGACTCCATCTCAAAAAACAAAACAAAGCAAACAAAAAGCAAATGAAGTAACTAAACCTTTCAGAGCTTCAGTTTCCCTGTCTTTAAAGTGGAGAGAAGTACACCTGCCCTATCTATGTCAGGTTGTGAGGGTCAAATGAGATTATACAATACACTATGCAATTCCAAAGAAACATGATACATATTTTTTTTTTTGATACATATTTTTAAAGAGATGGGGTCTCACTATATTGCCCAGACTGGAATGTAGTGGCTATTCACTGGCATGATCATAGTGCACAGTAGCCTCTAACTCCTTTCTGCTGTTTTCTGAGATGAGCTTGAATCAGCATGGTCAATTGGAGAGGGGCCTTCAGGCTGGGGCTCTGGGTGAGTCACTGAGTGGAAATAAATCCTGATGGTGGCAAATATGGAGTGCTGGTTTAATTGTCCAAAAAAACAAAGTGCATGCTACTGACCCAGGAACTTTGTTTTAAAAGTTAATTTTTCATAAATGAAATATTTACTTGGCAATTATTTATGACAATTACTTTAGATTCAGCAGCATGCCACTCTGCCATGGTGGTTTTTTGTTGTTGTTGTTGTTGATATAAGGTCTCACTATGTTGCCCAGGCTGGTCTCCAACTCCTGGACTCAAGTGATCCTTCTACGTCAGTCTCCCAAAGTGCTGGTATTACAGATATGAGTCACCATGCCTGGACTGCCATGGTGTTTTATTTGCTTTTTAATATAATCACCCTGGCTTTTTTATTAGAATTTACACGGTATATTTCCATTCTTTGTGTGTGTGTGTGTGTGTGTGTGTGATTCTTTTTTTTTTTTTTTTTTTTTTGAGACGGAGTCTCCCTCTATTGCCCAGGCTGGAGTGCAGCAGCATGATTTCAGCTCATTGCAACCTCCGCCTCCTGTGTTTAAATTATTCTTCTGCCTCAGTCTCTCGAATAGCTGAGATTATAGGCATGCACCACCATGCCTGGCTAATTTTATATTTTTAGTTGAGACAGGGTTTCTCCATGTTGATCTGGCTTGTCTTGAACTCCCAACCTCAGGTGATCCGCCTGCTTTGGCCTCCCAAAGTGTTGGGATTACAGGCATGAGCCACCGAGCCCGGCTATTTTATTTTTTTGAGATGGTGTCTCACTCTGTTACTCAGGCTGGAGGGCAATGGCACGATCTCGGCTCACTGCAATCTTTTCCTTCCGGGTTCAAGTGATTCTCGTGTCTCAGCCTCCCAAGTACCTAGGATTACAGGCAGTCACCATCATGCCTGGCTAACTTTTGTATTTTTCTAGAGATGGGGTTTCACCATGTTGGCCAGGCTGGTTTTAAACTCCTGACCTCAGGTGATCCACCTGCTTCGGCCTCCCAAAGTGCTGAGATTACAGACATGAGCCACTATACCCGGCCCATTTTAACCTTTATTTATTTATTTTTGAGACAGAGTCTTTCTCTGTCACGCAGGCTGGAGGGCAGTGGCACAATCTCGGCTCACTGCAACCTCTGCCTCCTGGGTTCAAGCGATTCTTCTGCCTTAGCTTCCTGAGTAGCTGGGATTACAGGTGCCTGTACAATTCAGTGGCATTAAACACATTCACAATGTTGTGTAACCATCATCACTGCTAATCTCCAGAACTTTTTAATCTTCCCAAACAGAAACTTTGTACCCATTCAACAATAACCCCTCATTTCTCCTTCACGAAGCCACTAATAACCTCTATTCCACTTTCTGTCTCTGTGACTGTGCCTATTTTAGGTACCAGATACAAGTGGAATCACATAATGTTTTTCCTTCTGTGTCTGGATTATTTCACTTAGCATGATGTTTTCCAGGTTCATGCATGTTGTAGCAAATATCAGAATTCAGTTCTTTTTAAGGTTGAATTATATTCCCTTGAGTGTCTACATCACATTGGTATCCATTCATCTGTTCATGAACAGTTGGCTTGTTTCCACCTTTTGGCTATTTTAAATAACGTTGCTATGAATGTTGCATACAAGTCCCTGCTTTCTACTCTTTGGGGCATATACCTAGAAGGTGAATTGATGGACTATATGGTAATTTTATGATTAACTTTTTGAGGAACTGCCTAACTTTTCCATAACAGGTGTACCACTTTACATTCCTATCAGCAATAAACAAGGGTTTCAATTTCTCTGCATTCTTGCCAACACTTTTTTTTTTTTTTGAGACACAGTTTCACTCTGTCATCCAGGCTGGAGTGCAGTGGTATGATCTCAGCTCACTGCAACTTCTGCCTCCTGGGTTCAAGCAATTCTCATGCCTCAGCCTCCAGAGTAGCTGGGACTACAGGTGTGTGCCACCATGCCCGGCTAATTTTTGTATTTTTAGTAGAGATGGGGTTTCCCCATGTTGGCCAGGCTGTTCTCAAACTCCTGACCTCAAGTGATCTGCTCACCTCAGCCTCCCAGAATGCTGGAATTACAGGTATGAGCCACTCTGCCCAGCCACTTTCTCTTTCTTTCTTTCTTTTTTTTTTTTTATCACGACCATCCTAGTGGATGTGAAATAATATCTCATTGTGGTTTTGATGGCTGATAATGCAAAGAATTGTTTAATGTACTTGTTGGCCATTGGTATACTATTTTTTGGTGTCATCTCTTTTTAAAATAAAAAATATTTGAAATACCAAAAGATATATAGGACAACACAACAAACATTTGTGTTCCCACCACATGACTTAAGAAATAAAACATCGGCTGGGCACAGTGGCTATAATTCCTGTAATCCAGCACTTTGGGAGGCCTAGGTTGGCAAATTGCTTGAGCTCACAAGTTCAAAACCAGCTTGGGCAACATGTTGAAACCCTGTCTCTATAAAAAAATACAAAAATTAGCTGGGCATGTGGTGACGCATGCCTGTAATCCCAGCTACTACTCAGGAGGCTGAAACAGGAGAATTGCTTGAACCAGGGAAGCAGAGGTTGCGATGACCTGAGACTGTGCCACTGCACTCCAGCCTGGCAACAGAGCGAGACTCCATTTCAAAAAAAAAGAGAAGAAAGAGAGAGAGAGAAAGAGAGAAAGAAAGAAAGAAAGAAAGAAAGAAAGAAAGAAAGAGAACACAAAGTACTCCCCAAACTGTAGAAAACCCGTGTGCTCTTCTAATCACTTATTTGTCCCCTCCCCCAAGTAAATAGTATCCTAAGCTTGATGTTTATTACTCTCATGTGATTCTTTATAACTTTATTACATCCATACATATGGCGGAACAAGAAGTGGTATTGTTTTGCATATTTGTACAGCTTATTTATTTACTTATTTGAGACAGAGTCTCACGCTGTCGCCCAGGCTGGAGGCACTGGTGGGATCTTGGCTCACTGCAACCTCCATCTTCTGGGTTCAAGCGATTCTCATGCCTCAGCCTCCTACGTAGCTGGGACCACAGGCACCTGCCACCATGCCTGGCTAATTTTTGTATTTTTAGTAGAGACGGGGTTTCATCATGTTGTCCTGGCTAGTCTTGAACTACTGAGCTCAAGCAATTCACCCACCTCGGCCTCTCAAAGTGTCTGGATTACAGGCGTGAACAAGCACGCTTGGCTGACTTTAATCATCTTGAAGTTGATCTTTGTATATATTGTGATGCAGGAGTCTTCCCCTGAAACACACACCTTTTTTTCCTATGTGGATAACTAGTTGTTCAATAATCAATGGCAGAGCCAGGCATGGTGGCACGTGCCCATAGCTCCAACTACTTACTCAAGAGGCCGAGGCAAGAGAATTCCTTGAGCTCAGGATTTCAGGGCTGCAGTGAGCCATGATCACACCACTGCACTCCAACCTGAGTGACAGAGCGAGGCCCTGTCTCAAAAATAAATAAATAAAAGGAAAAAATAAAAACAGAAAAAAAAAGGCAATTGATTAATATCATTTCCCTATTTAAACCCATCCTGTGGCTGTCCCACTTTCTTGCCTTGGTCTGTGAGGGTTGCATGAATTGCCCAGACCACCTCCCTCCCCCCGCCCCGCCAGCCCCCCGCCACCTGGCCTCTCATCGCTCTTCTGTTCTCCAGCCACAAGTACCTTGACCTTCCTGCACTTCTAAAGGGCTGGGCTCTCTAGCCTTCACTGACTTTGTTTTCACTACCTGGTATGCCCATATTCTTCTGGTTTCCGTTGATACTAGTTGCTGTGGGTTGAAAGGTGACCCTTCCAAAAGATGTGTCCACCTAGAATCTAAATGTGATTTCATTTGGGAGAAGTATGAAATTAGGATGGGCGCGGTGGCTCACGCCTGTAATCCCAGCACTTTGGGAGGCCGAGGCAGGTGGATCACCTGAGGTCAGGAGTTTGAGACCAGCCTGGCCAACATGGTGAATCCGTGTCTCTACTAAAAATACAAAAATTAGGCCGGGCTCATGCCTGTAATCCCAGCACTTTGGGAGGCTGAGGTGGGTGGATCATGAGGTCAGGAGTTCAAGACCAGCCTGACCAACATGGTGAAACCCTGTCTCTACAAAAGATACAAAAAACTAGCCTGGTGTGGTGGTACACACCTGTAATCCCAGCTACCCAGGAGGCTGAGGCAGGAGAATTGCTTGAACCTGGGAGGCAGAGGTTGCAGTGAGCTGAGGTCATGCCATTGCACTCTGCCTGGGTGACAGGGTGAGATTCTGTCTCAAAACAAAAACAAAAACAAAAACAAAAAATTAGCCAGGTGTGGTGGTGCACACCTGTAGTCCCAGTTACTCGGGAGGCTGAGGTGAGACAATCACTTGAACCTGGGAGGCAGAGGTTGCAGTGAGCAGGGATCGCGCCACTGCACTCCAGCCTAAGCAACAGCAAGACTGTGTCTCAAAAAAAAAAAAAAAAAAACAGAAAAAGAAAAAAGAAATTAAATGAAATGAAGTTAATGATCTCCAGATGAGATCCTCCTGGATGACCTGGGTGGACTCCAAATTCAATGACAAGTGTCCTCACAATAGAGGAGGGAAAGACACAGAGCAAAGGGGAAAGTCATGTGAGGATGGAGGCAGAGGCTGGCATGATGGAGTCACAAGCCAAAGGACTCTGGCAGCCACCAGAAGCTGAAAAAGGCAAGGAAGCGTCCTCCCCTAGAGTCCATGGAGGGAGGCTGGCCCTGGTGACACCTTGATCTAGGACCTGTGGCCTCCAGAACTGTAAAATAAAGACATGGTCTCCCTATGTTGTGCTGGCTGATTGTGAAGTCCTGGTCTCAAGGGATCCTCTCGTCTCGGCCTCCCAAAGTGCTGGGATTACAGGTGTGATCCTCTGTGCCTGGCTTCATTTCTGCTGTTTTAAGCCATGAAGTTTGTGGCAATTTGCTACAGCAGCCCTGGGAAAATACTAATAGGCAGGAAGCTGGAGTGGGGAGCAGCAAAGTCAGAGGACAGGGAGCCCAGACTAGAGGCTGGAGAAGACCAGCAGGTGGCGGGATGAGGTGTGCTCACCTCCACCACACACCAGGAGCAGGGCAGTCCTTTTACTCATAGGCAGGTCCATTCCCCAGGGCTGGAAGGATGGGGTGACCATGGAGGGAGTGGAAGTGACAGGGCCACACTGGAAAGACCCTTGGCTCCCAATGTCCTCAATGAAATGAACAAATCCCATTGGGACACCTTTAGATCTCTCCTCTGTGGAGGGAGATGCAGGAGGGACCCTCAGGAGGCCCCAGGAGCATAGGGTGGCAAGGGAATGAATGCTTCAGGGACTCTGTGGGCACAGGCCTTCACAGTGCAGTCCAGGCCACTGGACTCACATTGTTCTCCTGTTCTCCAGCCACAGGTACCTTGACCTTCCTTCACTTCTAAAGGACTGGGCTCTCTAGCCTTCACTGATTTTTTTTTTAGAAAGAAGAAAGAAAGAAGATAGTGATGGTGGTATGGACAACAAGGCCCTGGGGGGCACATGGCTATGCCGTGGCCTAGAGAGAGGCAGACTCTTCTCAAAGAGAGGTTAAGGGCCTCTCGCTCTGGCTAGAGCACGGCTACAAGCAATGTGGCTAAGGTCAAGAGACCACAGTGCAGAGGCAGATGCCAGCAGGCTAAAGGACAATTCTGGAATGGGGCAGGCAATGGGAGGGCTCCTGTGTCTTTGGGCTTCTTTGATCCCTGAGACACTTTGGACGGGACAGAGCCTTGGCCACCAACGGGGTCATGTCTGTTTAAACAAAATTTAACATGGGGGGTAAATCATTAACTCACTGAAGAAACAAGCAGGAGTACAGGCCATATCTCTAGCACCAGGACTTGAGAGCCATAGGGATGTTAAGAACTCCTAAGTATCAGAAGTGGCTGCCACTCACAGCTTCTGTAAGTGAGGGCAAGCATTTGGTGAGCACCTTCTATAAGCGAGTCTCCATGCCAGGTGCTGTGGGAACAGATGCTTGAAGATGCTCAGAGTGTGCCCTGAGCTCAGAGCTGGGGGAATCCGACCTCACAGCCATTGTGATGCCCATGCCTGTCTGCAGGCCCACCACAGCCCATCCATCATCTCATGTAATCCTCAGGCTGACCCTGTGAGGCAGGCAAGGATTGCCTGAGGGAGAACAACTTGCCTGGGCACACAGCTTGTCAGTGGTGGAGAAAAATAAACAGGAGCTGGCTTTTGCAAAAAGGAGAAGAAATCATTCCAGTTTGAAGACGTGTTTAGGAACGTAAGGGCAGGAAGCACAGCTTCCTAAAAGACAGGAGCCAGGTCCAGCAAAGCCATCAGGAGGCAAGGCAGCCACTAACCCTGTCTGGGACCACAGACCTCCCAACTCAAGGTGCTGGCATCAGATCTGGGTCCAGTCCTGACCTTACCATTTATTACCTCTGTGACCTCAGGCAAGCCTACTTCCCCATCTACAAAACAGGATTACCACAGCCCCCAAGTAGGGATCACAGGAGAAAACACAGGCAAAGCCATTGGCACAATGCCTCGCACATAATAAATGCTCAATAAAACCCAGGTTGCTGTTATCATTTCCCTGGTAGGAAACAGCCTCCCCAGGCCTCCCAGCTCCAGGAACACCCACCAACTCACTAGCACCCTCCTTACTTCTTCAGCCAGAAGCAGCAACTATTGCAAGTTGGTATCGCAACTATACCAGCTAGAGCAAGGGAGAGAGGCAGGGTCCTTTCGTTCAAACAGTTTCAGGTATGTGTGGATTCGTTTAAAGAAAAGTGGTGACAGCCAGGTGCGGTGGCTCACACCTGTAATCCCAGCCCTTTGGGAGGCTGAGGCGGGTGGATCATCTGACGTCAGGAGTTTGACACCAGCCTGGCCAACGTGGCAAAACCCCATCTCTACTAAAAAATACAAAATTAGCTGGGCATGGTGGTGGGTGCCTGTAATTCCAGTTACTTGGGAGGCTGAGTCAGGAGAATTGCTTGAACCCTGGAGGCGGAGGTTGCAGTGAGCCGAGACCATGCCACTGTACTCCAGCCTGAGCTGGAGTGAGAGAGAGAGAAGGAAGGAGAGAGAAAAGAAAAAAGAAAGCAAAAAGAGAGAGGAAGGAAGGAAGAAAAGAAGGAAAGAAGCGAAGAAAGACAGAGGCTTGAATGTCAGGATTTTATTTTGGTGTAGATTCATTTAGCAAACAGGTATTGTGTGTCAACTCTATGGGAGGCATTTTGCCAGGGATTAATTACCTGCCTAAGCAAAAGGCATAGTCCTTGTCCTCAAGGAGTAAATGGCCTAGTAGGAGGAAACAGGCACAGAAATGGATGAATGTTTTGCAACATGATCCAAGCTCCAAGAGGGACCTGCTGAAGGTAGGAGAACAGGGGGAGGAGCACCTGTCCACCAGGGGTTGGGAGAGGGGTGGAGAACACCTTAGAGGAGGCAATTACCTGATCTATTTTTTTTTGCTTTTATGTGTTTTGCCTGACTACCATCCATTCCTCCTTTACTAAGGGGACAGTCATCAGCCAAACTTGGTCAATATAGTTTCAAGGTACTGATTCAGGTCCCCTGCTCCAGAAAAGGGCAGATGAGCCAAGTCTATCAGTCAACAGGGTCCATCTTCCTGGCCATAGCAATTGGTTCAGAGAGGTATACATAAATCAGGTCTGGCCAATGAGAGTCAACTCATGATTTGGGTTGGCACTGAGGAGACGGGAGCTCTCTTTTCAACAGGAATGTTGACAACATGGATGAGCTGAGCCCTGAAGAGAGGGACCGCCATGTAAGAAACTGAGAAAAGTGGCGTCACAGAGGAAAGCAGAGCAGCAAACTGGAGAGCCATGGCACCTGACAGTATCTTTGAGCCCCTGGTCCCATCTGTGTCTGAAACCGAAATTTTCTCTGGACCTCAGCCAGGGAGGGTGGCTCACGCCTGTAATCCCAGCACTTTGGGATGCCAAGGCGGGTGGATCACTTGATCCTAAGAGTTTGAGACCAGCCTGGGCAACATGGCAAAACCCTGTCTCGACTAAGTTTTTTTTTTTTTTGGCGACAGAGTTTCTCTGTCACCCCAGGCTAGAGTGCAGTGGTGTGATCTTGGCTCACTGCAACCTCCACCTTCTGGGTTAAGCGATTCTCATGTCTCAGCTTCCTGAGTAGCTGGGATTACAGGTGTGTACTACCACACCTGGCTAATTTTTGTATTTTTAGTAGAGACGGGGTTTCATCATGTTGGCCAGGCTGGTCCCCAACTCCTGACCTCAGGTGATCTTCTCATCTCCCAAAGTGCTAGAATTATAGGCATGAACCACCCCACCCAGCTCCTCCACTAAGTAAAAAAAAAAAAAAATCTGGGCTTTGTGGTATATGCCTGTCGTCCCAGCTTTTCAGGAGGCTGAAGTGGGAAGATCGGTTGAACTCAGGAGGTCGGGCTGCAGTGAGCTGAGATTGTGCCACTGCATTCCACCTGGGTGACAAAGTGAGACCCTGAATCAAAAAAAAAAAAAAAAAAAAAAAAAATATATATATATATATATATATATATATATATATAGTTACTGTATTAATCTGTTCTCATGCTGCTAAAGACATACCCAAGACTGGGTAATTTATAAGGAATTTATTTATTTATTTATTTATTTATTTTGAGACAGAGTCTCGCTCTGTCCCCGGGCTGGAGTGTAATGGCACGATCTTGGCTCACTGCAACCTCTGCCTCCCGGGTTCAGGGGATTCTCCTCCCTCAGCTTCCTGAGTAGCTGAGATTACAAGCGTGCGCCACCAGGCCCAGCTAATGTTTGTTATTTTTAGTAGAAACGGTTTCATCATGTTGGTCAGGATGGTCTTGAACTCCTGATCTCATGATCCACCCACTTTGGCCTCCTAAAGTGCTGGAATTACAGGCATGAGCCAGGTTTTATATATATATATATATATAAAATTTCACTGTATTTTCAAGGACGTTCATTGCAGCATTGTTTGTAGAAGCCAAAGAGTGGAAACAACCTGCATCCACCAACAGAGAGGGAGTTCTGGACAAATAAAGATTTGCTTTAAAATAATGCAGACGGGGAGGGAGGGAGGGAGAGAGTAGTGGGGAAAAGCTGAAGCAAGACTGGCCAGATGTTAATAATTAGCGAAACTGGGCTCATCCAGTTCCATTCACTCTTTTGCATATGTTTGAAATTTTCCAAGATACATTTTTTTTTTTTTTTTTTGAGATGGAGTCTCACTCCATAGTCCAGGCTGGAGTGCAGTGGCTCAATCTTGGCTCACTGCAACCTCCGCCCCCCGGGTCCTGGTTGAAGCAATTCTCCTACCTCAGCCTTCCAAGTAGCTGGGATTATAGGCACAAGCCACCATACCCAGCTAATTTTTGTATTTTTTAGTAAAGATGGGGTTTTACCATGTTGGCCAGTCTGGTCTTGAACTCCTGACCTCGTGATCCACCTGCCTCAGCCCCCCGAAAAGTGCTGGGATTACAGGCATGAGCCACCATGCCCAGCCAATAAATTTTTTTAAAATTTAAATTATGTTGTGTCCATTACCACAATATTCTGCAAAATTAAAGGTGAAACAGGCCTAGATGTGCTGATACAGCAAGCATTCCAAGGCAAAATACAGGGCATATCACAGCACGTATAGTATTTTCCTGAATTATTTTTCTCTCTGGATCTTGGGTGTGTATAATTAGATTAGTCATGACACACTGGCATCATTGGTCCATGTATGGTCTGCTTTTATTTACTTGGTTAATGAGTTTTAATAATAAAGACCCATGGTTCCACCATCCAGAATGAAAACTAGGACCTTGAAAATAACCTACAGGCTATTGTACAGTATGACATGTTGATATGGGTTACATGTGTTCCCACGAAATTTCATGTTGAATTGTAATCCCCAATGTTGGAGGTGGCCTGGTGGGAGGCAATTGAATCATGTGGATGGAGTTCTCATGAATGAATAAGCACCATCCCCTTGGTGCTGCTCTCCTGACACTGAGTGAGTGAGTTATTGTGAGATCTGGTTGTTTGAAAGTGTGTAGCACTGGCTGGGCATGGTGGCTCATGCCTGCAATCCCAGCACTTTGGGAGGCTAAAGTGGGCAGATCACAAGGTCAGGAGATTGAGACCATCCTGGCCAACATGATGAAAACCTGTCTCTACTAAAATACAAAAAATTAGCTGGGTGTGGTGATGCACGCCTATAGTCCCAGCTACTCAGGAGGCTGAGACACGGGAATCACTTGAACCCGGGAGGCGGAGATTGCAATGAGCTGAGATAGTGCCACTGTACTCTAGCCTGGCAACAGAGCCAGACTCTGTCTCAAAAAAAAATGTATAGCATCTTTTTTTCTCTCCCTTTCTTCTGCTATGGCCCTGTAAGGTGTGCAGGCTTCCCTTTCACCTTCCACCATGATTATAAGGTTCCTGAGGCCTCCCCAGACTCATGTATGCTTCCTGTACAGCTTGCAGAACTGTGAGCCAATTAAACTTCTTTTCTTTATAGAATTACCTGGTCTTAGGTATTTCTTTCTTTTCTTTTTCTTTCTTTCTTTCTTTTTTTTTTTTTGAGACGGAGTTGCACTCTGTCGCCCAGGCTGAAGTACAGTGGCATAATCTCGGCACACTGCAACCTCTACCTCCTGGGTTCAAGCGATTCTCCTGCCTCAGCTTCCCAAGTAGCTGGGATTACAGGCATGTGCCACCACACATGGCCAATTTTTGTATTTTTTAGTAGAAATGGGGTTTCACCATATTGGACAGGCTGGTCTCAAACTCCTGACCTCATGATCCGCCCGCCTTGGCCTCCGAAAGTGCTGGGATTACAAGAGTGAGCCACTGTGCCCGGCCAGTCTCAGGTATTTCTTATTTATTTATTTATTTATATTTTTAAAGATGGGGTTTCACCATGATTGCCAGGCTGGTCTTGAACTCCTGACCTCAGGTGATCCACCCACCTTGGCCTCCCAAAGTGCTGGGATTACAGGCGTGAGCCACCACACCCGGCCACTCAGGTATTTCTTTAAAGCAGTGTGAGAACAGGCTAACAGTGTTAATATGTGCTATATGTTAAGAGAAGCATTAGAGGAAAACTTTTGCTCCACAAGAGCAAAAATTTGGCAATAGATCGAATGTCCATCAAGAGAAGAATGAAATGGATGAACTCTGATATAATCTGTGCAATGAAACACTATACAAGAGTTGAAACAGGTGAACTCCAATGACTTAATAATAGGGACAAATATTAGCAATATACTATGAAGTGGAAAAAAGTAAAGAAAGTTTCCGAAAGATTGTATTCATTATGATACTCTTTTATTAAAGTAAAAGCAACTAAAATGAATAAGAATAAAATTTTAGATTACATACAGATGCAAAGAAAGTCTATAAAAGGGAAGTAAGGGATTCAAAATAATGGATAACTTAAGTGGGGGAAGACAGTGTGAGACGGGGGAATCTTATGGTTAGAAATTCTTTTTTTGTTTTGTTTTTGTTTTTCATCCGGGTTTTTTTTTTTTTTTGAGACAAAGTCTTGCTCTGTCACCCAGGCTGGAGTGCAATGGCGTGATCTCAGCTCACTGCAGCCTCCACCTCCCTGGTTCAAGCACTTCTCCTGCATCAGCCTCCCGAGTAGCTGGGATTACTGGACACACCACCATGCCCGGCTAATTTTTTGCATTTTTAGTAGAGACGGGGTTTCACCATGTTTGACAGACTGGGCTCAAACTCCTGACATCGTGATCCACCCGCCTTGGCCTCCCAAAGTGTTGGGATTACAGGCGTGAGCCACCACGCCTGGCCTCTTTTTTTGTAAAACAAACAAAAATATGTATATATGCCTGTGTGCATATGTGTATATGTGATACATGTGATATATACATAAACATATATATTTACAGTACATATACAGATTTACAGTCTATAGACTATAAATCTTTACAGTATGTATATATTTACATATACAGTACATATACTATTAACCTATAATATATACAGTATACTATAGCATATATTGTATATATAGTGCATATACAGTGTATGTGTAGATACAGTATGTAGTATATACTGTATTTATAGTATATAGTATAGATGTGCAGTGTATATACTATAAATATATGTATATATACTGTATACATACATACAGTGTGTATATATACACACATACTGTAAATCTTATATATACACAGAAATACTGTAAATCTTTGCAGACCATTGTGAAAGTATCTTAGAATAAGAGTGGGCTTTCTTGATCCTTGTGGCTGTGACTTCCAAGAGCCTTAAGGCGCTAGTTGACCAAAACCAAAGAAGGTGGCACTGGCTTGCACAAAGAAGGCAAGGTTGTGTGATATCTCTCTTCTACATCATGTCTGTGCTCAGTATTTAATTGTTGCCAGATAGCACCTCTGTATAAATGAGACCATGTAGGAGGCTGGGCACCTCCATGCTCTGAACTTTTATTGATCTATTATCTTGCAAGTGCTAGGTCTTGGTTTTCTGATTTCTAAGGTGTCTTTCAGCAATAAAATGTGAGGCCTATTTGAATTCCATGTCACATTTGGAGATGACAGATTTGTCATCTTCTGTGTTGTGAGTTATTTCTTCTAAGTGCTCTCAATTGAAATGATAAGGAGGCCAGATATGGTGGGTCAGGCCTGTAATCCCGGCACTTTGGGAGGCTGAGGTGGGAGGATCACTTGAAGCCAAAAATTTGACCAGCTTGGGCAACAAAGCAAGATCCTGTCTCTACAAAAACAAAAATAACAACGGGCCATGCATGTTGGCTCATGTCCGTAATCCCAGCACATTGGGAGGCCGAGGCAGGTGGATCACTTGAGGTGAGGAGTTCAAGACCAGCCTGGCCAACATGGTGAAACCCCATATCTAGTAAAAAATACAAAAATTAGTCAGGTGTGGTGTCGTACACCTGTAATCTCAGTTACTCAGGAGGCTGAGGCAGGAGAATTGCTTGAACCTGGGTTACACCACTGCATTCCAGTCTGGGCTATAGACTGAGACTGTCTCAAAGAACAACAACAACAACAATGACAAACCACACACACACACACACACACACACACACACACACACACACACACACACGTTAACCAGGTGTGGTGGTGTATGTCTGTAGATCTAGTTACTCAGGAGGCTGATGTGGGAGGACTGCTTGAGCCCAGGAGTTTGAGGATATGATGAGCTACGATCATGATACTGCACTCCAGCCTGGGTAACACAGTGAAACTGTGTCTCAGAAAAAATAAAATTAAAAATAAATGAGGCCGGACATGGTGGCTCACGCCTATAATCCAAGCACTTTGGAGGCCAAGGCAGGCGGATCACCTGAGGTAGGGAGTTCAAGACCAGCCTGACCAACATGGAGAAACCCCGTCTTAAAATAAATAAAAAATAAATGATAAGGAACTCTAGTCTGAGTATTTGTTCATTCGTCCATTGACTTAATTAATACACAGAACACTTCTTTATTTTAGGTTTCTGGCTTTGGAATCTTTTTCATTTTTCTTGATTTGCAAAAGATTTTTTGAGAGGTACCTACTAGAGTTGTACTATGTGAAACTATGTTTGATCAGCTGCTTTCAGCAAAGTTTGGGTTTCTTGACCCACCTCAATCTCAGTTTCTTTGGTTTGATGGTGCATATGTTGTACGTGGGTGTCTACGTCTTATCACTACTGCTAGTCACTGAACTAGTCAGCTTTACTGCTGTATTTTTCTGGCGTCTTTTGTTACAGGGATGGATCCAAGTGCTCAATGGATGCAGCCAGTACCCTTCCTCTTCTTCTTTATCTCATCTCAGCTTGTCTCTGCTCCTTTTTCCTGCAGCAACAACAGCAGCATTTTCTATGTGGTTGAGGAAAAAAGCCACAGTTTAAGTTTACATAATCCTTACAGTTTGAGATACCAGAGGAGAAGAAAGATCTCTCACAAATTGGTGTAGATCAAATTTCAGGGAAGATTCTAATTGGTCCGGCCTTGGTCACATTCTCACTTCTGAACCAATGCTTGTAGTTAGGGGAGTGGAGTGCTTTGATTGGCTAGTCTGAGTCATATGCCCACTTGTGTTGGGATGCTGAACTCTGTGATTGACAGCCCCCCAGAGGCCGCCTGGGCCCGGAAGGCGTGGTACTCCTAGTAAAGAGGAATGTTGAGTCAGTAATTCCTGTTCATTACTACTTCCCTGCAAGCTGCTGTTGTTTCCCACTCACCGTGAATGGAGTGTATATTCTCACCCAAACTGTCTTCTTTCCTATTAACTCACCTCTGTGCTAAGCTCTCCTGTCTGATATTGCTGGACAAAAGCAAGTAATTGGCCTTTATTTCTTTCTGATGTTTTCTCCCAATTCTTTTTTCTTTATCTTCAAACAGGGACGTCATCAGTGTAAAAGCAACCTGACGTCCCTATCTGTGAAGGTCTAATGATCCCTCATCCCTCATCAGCCTTTCTTGGCCAAGTAGGCATGTGCTTACATTTCCACTTCAATTAAATGCTGCACCCTGAAGACAGATGCCTCTTGTGGTCAAGGGTGCTGCCCTTGAATACAACTGTGTCCTATATATAGTGCATTATTTATACTTCTGAGATCTTGGAACTTCTTCCTTTTCCTCACCTTAATAGCTTCGAAGTGATCATTTTACCACTTGGTCCAATCAGCATCTACTTTGTCTAATTTCTCTTCTGTGTCTCTTGAGTCAAAAATGGCCTGTAGATGTATTCATTTAGCTCCACTGCAATACTAATCTTTAGAAATCGATTTCTAACATTTAAAAACTAGGAGATGCTACAAACAAATCAGGATTTTTGCTTCTTTTGAACAAATCAGAAGATGTGTGCATGTTGGGTCCACATTCCCCACAGCAATGACATGCTGGAGTGGCCCTCTGCGCTGGCCAGGCATTCCCCAGGCCACCACTCCCAAGGGTGTTCCCATTTGAAGCACTGTTGTCATTTACCATCTCACTTGCTGGTTATTTTTGCTTCCATTTGGCCCACTTCACTCAGTCACATTCCCTGCCTGGCCCCTGGAGCGCTGTTGGAGTTTGTGACTCCCGGTTGGGCGGCCATTGCAAATCAGGGGCAGGTTGAAGCAAGGTTTAAACCACTGATGAGTTGGGGCCTAGATTGGCTTTCTGCCTCAAGGCTCAAAGTAGACATAGATTGATGGCATACTTCAAAGGCCAAAGAGATACTTCTAAGAGTTTGAAAGAACTGCCGCTACTTGTCTATATAATATCTATTGTGCCTTTCAAGAGAATTATATGTTTAAATATAATAAACGAAAGTTTCCAGAAATAGATATAAATACTGTAGAAGAATGCTGATATATCTTACATCTGGATCACCTTAAAGAAGCAACATAAGGTTCAAAGTCTTAAAATGATTTTGTAAAATAGTGATGTGTACTTATATTTTAGTAAAATCTTTTACTGACTTCTTTATCTGTCCCATATAGTAATAAATGTTTGCAGATGGAAGGAAGAAATGAAAAAAGAAAGAACTACTGGTGCGTGGCTCCGTCTCAAAAAAAAAAAACCACAAAAAACAAAAAACAAAAAAAGAAAGGAACTACTTGAATGCAGAGATTGGTTAATCCATTTTTTAAATTTAGTTTTTTTTTTTTCTTGAGACGAAGTCTCACATTGTCGCCCAGGCTGGAGTGCAGTTGTGTGATCTCAGCTCATTGCAACCTCCGCCCACAAGTTTTAAGCAGTTCTCCTGCCTTGGACTCCTGAGTAGCTAGGACTACAGGTGCATGCCACCACGCCTGGCTAATTTTCATGTATTTTTTAGTAGAGATGGGGTTCACCGTGTTGGCCAGGCTGGTCACGAACTCCTGACTTCAAGTGATTCACTCGCCTTGGCCTCCCAAAGTACTGGGATTTCAAATGTAAGCCACTGCCCCAGCCCATTTTTTTTTCGTTTTCTTTTTTTTTTTTTTAATTAAAAAATGTAGAACACTTCACGAATTTGAGTGTCATCCTTGCGCAGGGGCCATACTAATTTTCTCTGTATTGTTCCAATTTTAGTATATGTGCTGCCGAAGCGAGCACTTTTTTGTTTCATTTTCTCATTATCCACTATTGTTTTCTATTACTCAAGTCATAAAACATAATTGTATAAGTCTGCAAATTCAAATATGCAGAAAATAAAATGAATTATAATGTTCTCTATGACAAGTACATAAGAAAGATAATTCTTTTGCACATTTTTTATTGAGCCCCTGAAATAAATTCACTCATTAATTACAAGATTTTCAAATTTATTGCCTTGGAATTTTTAGGAAAATATTATGTAGTCTCCCAATAGTGGTAATTTTTACCTTTTTCAATAAAATGTTATTCTTTCTTTTTATTTTATAAACTTCCAGTTATGGAAGCTATACTGACTAGGACTTAAAGCAGATATTCTGTACCCTCCTTTACCAAACTATAAAATTTAGGGATATACTCTTTCTCTACTCTTGGGTGATCATCATAGAGGAAACCTCCTATCTTGCATACATACTCTTTTTTTTTTTATTGCATTATTGCATTTTAGGTTTAGGTTTTTTTTTTTTTTTTTGAGACCAAGTCTTACTATGTAACCTGGGCTGGAGGGCAATGGCTCGATCTCAGCTCACTACAACCTCTGCCTCCTGGTTGCAGTGATTCTCCTGCCTCAGCCTCCTGAGTAGCTGGGACTACAGCCGCCTGCCACTACGCCCAGCTAATTTTTTATATTTTTAGTAGAGACGGGGTTTCACCATGCTAACCAGGATGGTCTCAAACTCCTGACATCATGATTTGCCTGCCTCAGTCTCCTAAAGTGCTGGGATTACAGGAGTGAGCTACTGGACCTGGCCCCCCTGTATACTTCAAATAATCTCAAGATGTGATAACACCAAATGCAATGTAAATGCCATGTAAATAGTTGTTATGCTATTTTTGACAAGAAAAAAAATCTGTATATGTTCAGTACAGTACAAACCTTCATTTTTTTTCTTGAATATTTTCTGTTCATGGTTTGTTGAATCCATAAATGCAGAACTGACAGAAATGGAGGTCTGACTTTTTTGGGAAATGTAAGTTTCCCTTTGTTCCTTGCCTCCCAGTCACCTAGATGCTTCTCCAGAAACAACCGTTAATTAGTTTCTAATGTCTCCTTCCATATATAGGTAATGTTTGCAAACCTTCATGTATCTGTTGTCTACTCACCCACCCCTCTTCTGTCTTAGAATACCATATGCATCTGCATTTATTTAGCACAGATGCAGTCTCTTTAGGTACTAAATTGTATGTTTATAAATTTGAAATCCCTGAACTTCCCTATTTAGTCACATTAATCGAATTTTGCTGGCAGAAAATTTCCTAAAGCTTTGTGTGGTTTTTGGCCCAAGTCAGTGAGATTTGCCAAAGGTTTGGCAGCTTTAACCAAAGCTGATTCACCTGTTCTCTGTTACTTTCTTCTGAGCTGTGTCTGATAAGCAAGGAAAGGAATAAGCTAAATTACACCCAGGATGATCTGCTAGGGATGTGCCACACAAGATAATGAATGTGCTTCACTTCTATCACTTGGCCCAGCTTGCAGATCCCTTCCTTGCTCTAGCTGATGGGTCTTATCTCTTATTTGAAGTTATTTTCTATCTCTCCTTGCTGCCTGTCAGATTTTGGTGAAACTTCATTACTCAGTGAATACTTCCTTTCTGAACAGCTTCACACTACTGAAAGATGAATCATGCTACCGCTGTGTTTCTGAACTTTATCTTATTAACCCTATGTTTCTCTCTCTCTTTCTCTGAGACAGAGCCTTGCTCTGTTGCCCAGTCTGAAGTACAGTGGCATAATCTTAGCTCACTGCAGCCTCCAACTCCTGGGTTCAAGAGATCCTCCTACTTCACCCTCACAGGTAGCTGGAACCACAGGTGCCCACCACCATGCTTGGCTAAT
This sequence comes from Cheracebus regulus, assembly GCA_963574635.1. Lineage (NCBI taxonomy): Eukaryota > Metazoa > Chordata > Mammalia > Primates > Pitheciidae > Cheracebus > Cheracebus regulus. Next base: position 614 of record CAUYQU010049244.1, on the reverse strand, counting down.
TTTAGTTTTTAGAGATGGGGGTCGATTTATGTTGCCCAGACCTCCTTTTCCTTTTTCTTTTTCAGAGATGGAGTCTTGCCAAGTTACCCAGGCTGGATTTGAACTCCTGTGCTCAAGGGATCCTTCTACCTCAGTATCCTGATTATAGGCACATGCCACAGTGCACAGCTTTCATATTTTTCTTTTTTGAGACAGAGTCTTGCTCTGTCGCCCAGGCTAGAGTGCAGTGGCATGATCTCGGTTCACTGCGACCTCTGCCTCCCAGGTTCAAGTAATTTTCCTGCCTCAGCCTCCTGAGTAGCTGGGACTGCATGTGTGTGCTACCACGCCTGGCTAATTTTTATGTTTTTTAGTAGAAACTGGGTTTCACCATGTTGGTCAGACTGGTATCAAACGCCTGACCTTGTGGTCCATCCGCTTCAGCCCCCTAAAGTGCTGGGGATTACAGACGTGAGCCACTGCACCCGGCCTTGTTTTTTTTTTTTTTTTTTTTTTTTTTTTTTGGTATAATTTTTATTAAGGTGACCACGCTGTTGTAAAAAGGGGCCCAATTGGGTAAAAGGCAAACACGGCCCCGGGGGTTAAACCCAAGGCCCGTATCAAGTTGAAAAAAA
>CAUYQU010049243.1:0-84159 GCA_963574635.1 Cheracebus regulus | reverse complement strand
AAAAAAAAAAAATCGGATTTGAACTCAGACTGGAACAAGCAAATTTAATAAATATTTACAGAACCTACCACCCCATATCCACAAAACATATATTTTTTTCAATATTATACCTATTCTAAAAGTGATCAGATAATAGGAAATAAATCACTTTTTAGTAATTGCATAAGCATTTCACAGATTTAAATGAAATCCTGAGCAATAGAGCAAGAGTCTCGTTCTCTTTCCTTCTTTCTTCTCTTTTATTCAACTTCTTTCTTTCTCTTAAAAAAAAAAAAAAAAAAAAAAAAAAAAACTTCCCCTCTTTTTATTTCTAAAAAAAAAAAAAAAAGAATTACAGGCGTGAGCCATCATGCCCGGCCTAGGTTTTTCTTTAGAAATGCATTATCTTTAAAGCTTTTGATACATATTTCAAGTGTCTTTGCAGATTTCTGCCACCTCATATTCCCATGAACATATGTGAGCCTTTACTTCCTTATATCCCTAATTCTGGATTATTCCATTACTAAATTTCTAGACAGAAAGAAAAGGGTCTCATTTTAATTTGTACTCCTTTGATTATTAGTGAATTTGAATTTATTTTTAGTACTCTCATGAATTTTCTGTTTATTTCCTTTGATATTTTTGCTGTGTTCACGTCTTCCTTATTGGTATATACATAGTCTTTTTTTTATAAGTAAGAAAATCCTCAGCCCTATCTGTAACACATATCCCTTTCCAGATTTTAATTTTTGTTTTAATTTTACCTATGATTTGAAACATTTATTTATTGTATTTGATTTATTTTCTGAGACAGAGTCTCATCCTTGTCATCCAGGCTGGAGTGCAGTGGCACTATCTCAGCTCACTGCAACCCCCACCTCCTGCCTCAGCCTACCGAGTAGCTGGGATTGTAGGCACCCGCCACCACACCCACCTAATTTTTGTATTTTTAGTAGAGTCGGGGTTTCACCAGGTTGGCCGGGCTGGTCTCCAACTCCTGATCTCAGGTGATCCGCCTTCCTCAGCCTCCCAAAGTGCTGGGATTACAGGCGTGAGCGACTGCGCCCGGCCTAAACCTGTGTGGTGTTTTGGTTTTTGGTTTCTGATTTGGAAAGTAGGCTTAGGAAAGCTTTCCCCACTTCAGCATTATATAAATATCATCTATAAGCCAGGCACAGTGGCTCATGCCTGTAATCCCAGCACTTTGGGAGGCCAAGGCACCTGGCCAACATGGTGAAACCCTGTCGATACTAAAAATACAAAAGAATTAGCCAGGTGTGGTGGCGCTGCCTGTAATCCCAGCTACTCAGGAGGCTGAGGGAGGAGAATAGCTTGAACTTGGGAGGTGGAGGTTGCAGTGAGCAGAGATCGTGCCACTGCACTCCAGCTTGGGCAACAGAGCGAGACTCTGTCTTAAAAATAATAATAATAATAAAATAAATATCTGAAGTTTCTTTTTCTTTCTTTTTAATTTTAACATTTAACCATGGAGTTGGCCAGGCATGTTGGCTTACACCTATAATCCCAGGACTTTGGGAAGGCAAGGCAGGTGGATCACTTGAGGTCAAGATCTTCAGACGAGCCTGGCCAACATGGTGAAACCCCATCTCCACTAAAACTACAAAAAAAATTAGCTGGGCATGGTGGCACACACCTGCAGTCCCAGCTAGTCTGTAGGCTGAGGCAGGAGAATCGCTTGAACCTGGGAGGTGGAGACTGCAGTGAGCTGAGATCACACCACTGCTCTCCAGCCTGGGCAGCAGAGTGACAGAGTGAGCCTCCGTCTCAAAAATAAGAAATAAAAAACCGCCATGGAGTTTACTTTAGAATGCCATATGATGTAATAATCTGCCTTTTTTTTTTTTTTCAAAGAGTAAAGTGATTATGCTGGCGCCATTTTTTGAAATAATCATCCTTATACCGTTGGAACTCACATTTGGGACATTTTTAGGGTTTTCTCATCTTTCTGTTTGTTTTTTCCATGGGCCAGTACCACAGTTTCAATTACAGTAGTTGTACAGTTAGCTTTCTTTATAAGTGGTATTTAGTAAGTGCTTATCATATGCCAGGTGCTGTGGTTGAATCCATGCCTCCGCCTCCCCAGTTCAAGTGATTCTCCTGCCTTAGCCTCCCAAGTAGCTGGGACTGCTGGTGCGTGCCACCATACCCACCTAATTTTTGTATTTTTAGTAGAGACGGGGTTTCACCATGTTGGCCATGATGGTCTTGACCTCCTGATCTCATGATCTGCCCACCTCAGGCTCCCAAAGTGCTGGGATTACAGATGTGCGCCACCGAGCCCAGCCTTCTTTTCTTTCCTTTTTTGAGATAGGGTCTCCTCTGTCACTCAGGCTAGAGTACAGTGGTGCAATCATGGCTCACTGCAGCCTCAACCTCTTGGGCTCAAACAGTCTTCCCACCTTAGCCTCCTGAGTAGCTGGGACTACAGGTGTGTACCACTGTGCCTGCATAATTAAGAAAAATATTTTTGTAGAGATGGGGTCTCACTATGTTGCCCAAGTTGATCTTGAACTCCTGGGTTCAAGCAACCCTCCCACTTCAGCCTCCCAAAGTGCTGGGATTACAGGTATGAGCCATCGCGCCTGGCCAAACGCACGCATTTTAGAGACAGACAGCTAATAATTTGACTTATTAAAACAGCTAAGAAACGAGCCAAAGTTGCCTGACTCTAAAACCCACAAATTCAACCAACCTAGTAGCTTGCTCTTTAGGACGCAGCACTATTGCAATATCTAAACGTTAAAGTTTCTCATTATTATTGTTTTTCAGTGTTTTCTTGCTAGTTTTCATCTAAATTTATTTTTCCAGATGATATTTGGAATCACTACCTCCTCCTACTCAAAAAAAAAAAAAAGAAAAACAAAAACCTTCTGAAATCCCCTGAGATTTTGATTAAAATTGATTTAAACTTAAATTATTTTGGGAAGAATTTATATCTTTAAAATGTGGAGTCTTAATGGGAATATGTTATATCATCTCTTCATTTATATAACCCTTTTATGTCTTTCAACAAAACTTTGTAATTTCCTTTTTGTTAGTTTTTTGCTTTTTATTTGTTTATTTATTTTTTGAGACAGGATCTTGCTTTGTTGACCAGGCTGGAATGCAGTGTGGCTCAATCAGAGCTCACTGCAACTTTGAACTCCTGGGCTCAAGCACTCCTCCTGTGTCAACCTCCCAAATTTTTCTCAGTTTCTTACTACCTTGGTTATGTCTTTGGCTGGCCCCTCCCTCATTCTTTACCTTCCCTCATTGTCAGGGTTTCTCAGGGTCTTGTCCTCGGGTCTCTTCTCACACCAGGGCTGCTTCACGAATGATTCCTTCCTGCAGCCTGGCCCCGGTAAACTGCTCCCTGGCCTCTGGTCACCTGTGTCTTACGTCACACATGCCATTCCCTCTGCCCAGCACACACTCTTCCCCTTTTTGCCTGTCAGTTTGTTGTATACACAATGAATTAGAGAAATGAAAACTGTCACAGAGCATGGCTTTGTGGAGGGCAGAGAGTTATACTTGCTTATTATCACCCAGCTGTGCAACTCTGTCACTCTTACTTTCTACAGGCTTAGAGAAGACAGGTGGGTGAGTGGGGCCATGGATGAATGAAGCCACATGGAATGGTGAGAAGAGAGCACACGTAGCATTCAGAGTCTGATCTGGGTTCAGATTCTGGGTTTGCCACTTACCAGCCATGTGACCCTGGGCAAGTTAACTGACCCTGTAAGCTCCCGTTGGTGAGGGATATTTTATCATTATCTTAAGAGAATGATTTAAACTCTTAGCACAGTCCCTGGCATATATGAGGGCCACAGCCCTAGCAGAGGTGCAAGTCCTTGTCTTGCTCTTGGAAAGCATCCTGTTTGACAGGGACATTGACTTTTCCAGGGAAGTCGATAAGGACTTCCTGAAAAGAGATAATTTGGCTGGCAGAGAGGTTCATTGGGGGCGTCCAGGCAGCAGGGAGTGCATGTGGGCTTTCTCGGTCATCGTTAGACAGAAGTAGTTTGCATCATCTACAGTGAAGCTTACTTTGTCTGTTCCCTTTACTTCAGGTTCCAGTGGAATGGGAGCTTATCATGGAAAACATACTTTTGATACTTTTTCTCATCAGCGTCCCTGTTTATTAAAAAGTTTAAAGAGAGAAGGTGCTAACAAACTCAGATATCCTCCCAACAGCCAGTCAAAGGTGGACTGGGGAAAATTTTTTCTCTTGAAACGGTTCAACAAAGAAAAACTTGGTCTCCTGTTGCTCACTTTCCTGGGTATTGTAGCAGCTGTGCTTGTCAAGGTGAGTCCCTATTACCCATGAGTGCCATTTGTTCTGGTCCTGGCCCGATGGCTGCCAGATGTATATTCTAGCAAGATTCTACGTTAACTTGTAGAGTCTTAAGACAGGGTCAGTGAACCACAGCCTGTTGGCCAGCTACCTGCTTTTGTCACTAAAGCTATTGGAACACAGCCACACCCACTTATCCAAAGCTGCTTTCACGGGATGGTGACAGAGCTGAGTAGCTGCAACAGAGGCTGAATGGCCTTCAAAGCCTAAATGGTTACAGAAAAGTTTGTTGACCTCTGGTCTAACAGTTAAAACGGTGTAGAACTTGCTTGCAAAATTCTGAGCTCTCTAACCCTTTGATCCTTTTGGTATTGGACTTTCCTTGTCACTTCCAGCTTTGTTCTTGAATGTACATGAAATCAGCTTGCCATGGAGATGGAGGCAAACTCTGATGGATGGTAGTGCTGGTGAAAGAGCTTTGGTGAGGGATATTTTATTAGACTTGAGTGCTTTTCCCCCAGAGTTGACTACCTGATAAAGTTTATCTTTGGCGATCAGTCATTATAGAGGTGGGCTTGCAAAGAAGCCTTCTCAAGGCAGTTTGCGTATCTTGGGGTAAAAGAGGAAATCCATAATTAAAGTTAAGATGGAATGAGGAAGGTGATTGTGTCTGTGGCACCCTCAGTGGAGATAAAATTGAAAATATCGACCACATCTGTGAAGAATGGGCTTGGAAAAGGCAATGGAAATAGCTGTGTTTATATTTTGTTTCAAATTTGAAGGAGGATTGGCTCGTCTTACAGTATCCCAACTTTAGTGGAATTGGAGATAACAGTTGCATTTGAAATCATTTGGGTTTTCTCAGAAATACCAAGCTGTGCTGAGGAGAAAGGCCCTGTTGATTTTTCTGGTAGTTCACAGACTGCGTTGGTCCAGTAAACAGAGATGAGCAGCAGATTTCAAAACCCAGCCCTGTCTGTTAAGAGTGAGGTAGGAACTTCTTGTTTTCATTCTCTATATAAGGTGGGCCAAGTTGGGGTATGTTTTCAAGGGTTTTTTTGGTTTGTTTTTGTTTTTTTTTTTCTACAGTTGGAGGCTTAGGGGTTATTGAAAAAAGAATGCTTAACTTACTTGTCTCTGGACATTTTGGACTTGGGCCCAGAGTATCAGGGTGTTAAAACTCCACTTATGCACAGTTTTAAAAGGGTCAGGCGACTGGCTTGGAATCTAAGAGAAGTCTGCAGAGGCAATGGCTTAGCTGGGTCCAGGTGAAGCAGACATCGTTTCTAGGAACAGGGCAGCCAAGTGTGAGTCTCGTTTCTCTTCCCCATCCACTCAGCTCTCCTGGAGGAAGTGCCAGCTGACTAACTGAGACTTGTCACCATCTGGGCACTGAACTCTTTGTGTCATAATATAAGAATAATATTTTAAAAATCACAGAGTAGTTTTTGTTTTCATTTTTTAAATAAGGTTTGACTTTGGGATTCATGACAGCAAATGTCGTGAATCAAGGTGTAGTATGCAATTTAGGGGCTGTCTACTTTCTTCTCTGCCTTCCGGAGGCAGGAGGTGTGGTCAGAGGCTTGCTTGGGTCTCTGATCATTATCTGCCTCTTTTGTTATTATCCCAAGACCTTAGTTCCCCAGCCTGATAATACGTCTTGGTTGAGATAGAATTTTTTAGCTTCATGGAAAATATGGAGGTCCAGGCTGAGTCTGCATTCTCTAGGCTTACCAAACTCCCATGAAGCTCCCGCAGGTACAGTGCCCTGTGCCAGGCAGGTTTGAGTTCCCGAAATGGTTTGGCAGACACGTTTCTCTGTGAGGGTCTAGAGAAGCAGCAATATATAAAAGACGCAGCAATATATAAAACCTTTAGCAGGAACAAGAAAATGTGTTTTGATTCCTGGCTTGATGTTGACTTAATTATGACCTCAGGCAGCCTTTTCTGAGCTCTTCCTTGGGCCTCGGCCTGCTCATTTATAGGATGAGGGAGTAGATGTCAGTGATTCTCCAGGCCACTGTCAACCCTGTCTCTCAATTCTCATTACTATTACCTGTTAATATTTCTTTGGATTCAGTCTGGAACCAGGTAGAGATTTGGTTTTCTTTTCCACTTTGCTGCTTTTCTGCTCCTCTCTGAGCTTTTAATCCTCTTTTTATCAGATTACCTTTTATTTTAAACAAATGGCTTTGAATCTATATTGAAAATACAGTGGAGTATTGAATCTGTATTCAAAATAGACTGCTGAGGAGTCTATTATAATTACAAACATTTTTCTGAAATGGCTTTTATGTACTTAATAGTTTCCTTATTTTGTTATGCCCTTGGATTTGATTACCCTACTAGAATTAGCATAAGTACTGTATACAAAGTAAAGTTCCAATAAAGCTTATAAGCTACAAAAGGCATTGTGGAAGATGTGGGTTTTAAAAGATTGAGAAACCTAAGAGGTTACTGTTGATAAATGTCATTAGGCCTTTGACAACCAAATATGACATTTGAACCTTGAGATTGCAACAGCCCTTCCTCAGGTTTCAATAGGATGGATTAAATTCAGTACTACTTTTGATTTTTTTTTTTTTTTGAGATGGAGTCTCGCTCTGTCGCCAGGCTGCATGCAGTGGTGTGATCTCAGCTCACTGCAACCTCTGCCTCCTGGGTTCAAGCGATTCTCTTGCCTCAGCCTCCCAAGTAGCTGGGATTACAGGTGCGCACCACCATGCCCAGCTAATTTTTATATTTTTAGTAGAGATGAGATTTCACCGTGTTGGCCAGGTTGGTCTCGATTTCTTGACCTTGTGATCTGCCCGCCTCGGCCTCCCAAAGTGCTGGGATTACAGGTGTGAGCCACCATCCCAGCCTACTTTTGAATTTTAGAAACAAAAATTTGTTTATCAGTTTTTGAATTCCATGTAGAGACTTCAGCTTCCTAGTGAAAATGCTAGGATAGTAAATTAGTACTTTCATCTTCAGTCTCTACTCTGACGTCAGCTAATTGACAGTGGACAGAATATAGCCTCCATCATCATGCTGCCTCGTTATTATTGTTATTGTTGTTTTTGAGGAAGGGCATAATCCTTTAGCCCAAACCACATTTCCTATGCTTCCTAGGGATATGTAGTCTTTTTTTGTACAATGCACATAGAGTCTCTTAGACAGGAGGTGAGTCCCAGTGCTGAGCTTGTGTTGCAAGGCTGGTTGTGGGTGGGTTTTCAAAGCAGCTGAGTAAACTGGATCCCTTTTTCCTCTCTCCAGGCTGAATACTACTGAAGAATGATCCTGTTCAACCTCATAGTGCCTCTACTGAATGATTCCTCTTTTAAATGTTTAATGAACCAATAATTTTTAAATCCTACCAAAAATAGTAAGAAAATATACAAACACACTGTGATCAAACTTAAAGGTCATTGTCATTAATAAAACTTGCCATTTTAGCCAAATCCCAACATTCCCTATTAGGGTATTCAGGGAACCTATCTTAGATTGTGCTTATCCAAATCTTGGAGCTTTGAGCTAGGGGAGGAGAATGTATTAGACTAAATACAAACTTTGGGGGCTTGTAAGGGAGTCTCAGAACCTACTCAGTGAGTCCTTCACTCCAGTTAATGGCACTGCCCACCTGTTGCCCCTATCATCGTGTGAAGCTTTCAAGAGCTTGGTACTTCCTCTGGCTACCAGCAGTCCTCTATAGTCCAGAGAGGTGAGGTTAGATCTTCCCAGTTCGCTATGAGATTTCAGGCACTAAAGCTCTATGTGGGGGAGGGAGGGGTTACTCCTCCTCCAATGGGACTCAAGGACTTGACCTCCAGGAGTCAGGCCTCTGGTCAGAAGTGCCATCTCACCAGTGGTGTTCATTCTTCCTCATTCATTCTCCATCATCTTGTGTTCTGTTTAGTTGCAATAATCTCTTGTGACTAATATCACTCAAAGCATCTTGTAAATCCTAGGGCTTCCTGGATGTTAGTTGCCAAAGTCATACAAGCATCACCTGTCATTCTTGTGTTGAAATTATAGAATTCTGCATCTTTTTTCAGAGACAGTCTTGCTCTGTCCCCCAGGCTGGAGCGCAGTGGTGCGATGTCAGCTCACTGCAGCCTCCGCCTCCTGGGTTCAAGCAGTTTTCTTGCCTCAGCCTCCCAAGTAGCTGAGATTACGGTCATCTGCTAATTTTTGTATTTTTAGTAGAGACAGGGTTTCCTCATGTTGGCCAGGCTGGTCTTGAACTCCCGACCTCAGGTGATCCTCCTGCCTCGGTCTCCCAAAGTGCTGGGATTACAGGAATGAGCTACCACGCCCGGCCAGAATTCTACATCTTATAAAACCTAACTGGCATTTAAAAAATACTGTAGCCGGGCGTGGTGGCTCATGCCTGTAATCCCAGCACTTTAGGAGGCCAAGGCAGGAGGATTGCTTGAGTCCAGGAATTTCAGACCAGCCTGGACAACATAGTGAGACCCCATCTCTACCAAAAAATTAGAATTAGGTGTGGTGGCATGCGCCTGTGGTCCCTGCGGCTCAGGCGGCTGAAGCAGGAGGATTGACTGAGGCTGCAGTGGGCTGTGATTGCACCACTGCACTCCAGCTTGGACGACAGAGCAAGACCCTGTCTCTGAAACAAATAAACAAAACAATACTGTAATAAAAGCCCTTGCAAACGTACCTATCCTCTCAGGACCCTAAAGTTGCAGGTTAGTAGGTCTTCAAGGACAAATCTGTAAGTTTCTTATTCCAGCGGCACAGTGCGAGTAAAATTTCACTTTTTTAAACCAGAGAGAGATCCCTTTCTGAATAGCCTACAGAACTTAAAGTGAAGGAACCATTTCCTCTCACAAAGAGGCCTTGGATCTATGACCTTGGGGTTCATAGAGCTTCGTGGGGCAGACAGATGGTGGATGGTGTGGAGAAGCAACAAGCAAGCCACTGCAGTTGGTCATACCGAAGGGGTTGGATGGCAAGAGGATCCCTTGAGCAGGTGAGAAGTTATTCACATCAGTCGTCATGGCCACCACCTGAGGCACTCAGCTGAGCAGGCAAGGCTGAAGAAGAGGCCTGTGGAATGCAGTGTTACTGCTGGACGGGGCAGGGCAGTGTTTTGCTGTGCCTTCGAGCTCCTGACTGCAGGGACTCCACGTCCCCACACTCTAAAAGACTCAGCTCACTCAATGAGAGAATGTCATTTATAGAATGTATAATCAACTTGTTGAATAGTTTTATTAAGGCTGTCTCAAGTATGTGATGTCTTCATCATAGCATAAAGTGTCAAGAATTAATAACTAGCCTAGTTTAGGAAAAAGCTGCTTAAAACTGTGGCTCTAAGAGAGTAATCATAAAATACCTGGATAAAATTGCACTATGGAATTTTCATTTGGTATGTTTCAATTATTGGCTTGTCCACTAATACATAGCTGCATCAAAATGAATATATTTCATAAAATTGGTATCAATTTTAATGACACTCTTGGTGTGGAACCTCAGATATGGCCCATTGGAGACAGTCCTTTGATCATAAATTCTCCCCAACTATCAATCCTTTTATGTCTTTATTATAGATGGTATTTGTCAACTTTTTTTGTCTTGATTTCTCATTTTAAAATTTTTAGCCAAGGCCAGGTACGGTGGCTCACACCTGTAATCCCAGCACTTTGGGTGGCCGAGGCAGGCGGATCCCCTGAGGTCGGGAGTTTGAGACCAGCCTGACCGACATGGAGAAACCCTGTCTTTACTAAAAATACAAAATTAGCCAGGCATGGTGGTGCGCGCCTGTAGTCCCAGCTACTCGGGAGGCTGAGGCAGGAGAATCGCTTGATCCCAGGAGGCAGAGGTTGTGATAAGCTGGATCATGCCATTGCACTCCAGCCTGGGCAACAAGAGCAAAACTCTGTCTCAAAAAAAAAAAAAAAAATCTTAGCCGAGAAGATTTTCTCAAACTTTATGTTCTGCTATGTGTATTGGCAGGTGTAGGGGTTAGTAGCTACAGTAAATAGGTTTTTTCCAATGGCATCCTCCTACCCCAAGTTGCTAATCTACAATAAGCGTTTCTGTAAGCATATTCATAGAAGACTAATCCCACAAGATTTTACACAAAAATCCTGCCACCAGTCCTGTATAACACTGGCTTGTAAAGCACATCAGCAAACTAAAGGACCCAAGTATTTTGGAACCTCTGAAGTGCTTTCTCAGACTTCCTTGACGCGGTGCGGTTTATCTTAATACCTGTTAACCGTGGAGCACACTTGGGCAAACAGTAGCACAGAGTCTAGAATTGCTTCAGTGCTGACTTTGCTGTGCTCTGTTGCTAGTTGTTTTGTGCCCTTATTTATATCATGTCACTACTAGAAGAAAAAGTACAGTGAGAACGAGCATTTCTCAAAGTCTTTGATAAGTGAAAATGGCGATGGAATGAAAGAACTGGAGAAAAGGGGAAGAAGGGTGTATGGACAGCCTCCTGCCCTGGTCAGGGTCTTACAGCAACTGTGTCTGCTGGGGGTGCACAGGGGTTGCCTGGACAGGGCCCACTGGCCCCCTTCTCAGAGCTTCACAGCGGCTTTATGACAGACTTGAGTAGCAGGCTGTGCCTAGGAAATGTGTAATCTTTAATGTAACAGTGGTTTTGTGATTTTATCTGCAGTCTCTCATTTACATTATTAATAATAGTGGCAATCCCTGGACTCTAATTCATGCATTTGGCTGATGTCTTCCATAGAGCAATCCAGGTCAGAGAAGAAAAGTCCAGTTTGACCAGAACAGAATGGCCAGTCTGCTCTGTTCAGACCTCTCTGAATGTCACCACAAGGAATCAGCCAAAGTTCTTAGGAGTGATTCAAAGTGTCCACCTGCCCTGGATCCCACTGGCACTTTTGCAGGGCAGACCATGGCATGTTTGGGTACTGGGAATGGCCACTCCTGGCTTTCTGTTTCTGAGCTTCTTTGCTAGTGCTTGGTGGTCAGGATCCTGACTGCGAGCCCCACCATCAGTGTGGCTGTTGCCGCCCCCAGAGCAGCCCCACGGCGGATGACCAGCTGTTTCACTGACAGTCTGCTGGTAGGCACTGAAAGGGTATGGGCCTCCTCTGGAATCCTGAAGAGGTCCACGTGGCACTCAGACCTTGAATACGTTGTCAGGGTAATGCCAGGGGAACTCCCAGTAGCCACTGCAGAAGCAAACAGGAGCAAACTCAGTAGGCCAGGGGTCAGAGGGAGAGCTCTGGCCTTGGAATCAGGAAGCCTAGCCTAACCACCTGGCTGCGTTTGTTACACCTCATAAGAGATAATGCCTATATAGTAGAAAAATACCTGCTTTATCTGCTTGACAAGCAAGACCAGAGGAAGAGATACATGGGAAAGCATCTTAAAATGTGAATTTCACATGCAGATAATGCTTACTACTAGGATGTGGTGAGGAATGTTCTTGTTAGCGCTTGGCCTTGTGATGATCTATGGCTTCAAAAGCACATGGGAAACAATTAATCGTGTCTTACTGTATTCTCTCATGACAACTTAAGCTCCCAGAGTTTTACCTGTCTCACTACTGCCGTGATCAATGATGAGCCCAGGATGGATGAGGTCATGGAGACCTCATCTGAATGAGCTTTGGGCCATTTGCACACACGCCTGGCACTCAGGACCAGCCCTGGGGCAGAGCTGGGGCCATCACTTCATGACATGGACATTGGGCATAAACCAGACAGACACTCATCTGCCTGATGGGGTAGAGAGAGGCAGATAGCAGGTCCCCCCAAAGCCAGTGAGTCAAGCCAGGCCAACTGTCGAGGCAGCCGTAGGTTAAAAGTTGGCCTTCCATCCTGAGCAGAGTTCAGTGGGGGAGATCATGAGCTTTAGCGTTCGACGAGTTGATGCTCAGATTTTATCTCTGGCCTTTATGAGTTGTGGAATGATGGGGGAGATACCTAAGTTCTTTTTTTTTGAGACAGAGTCTCAGAGTCTGTCACCCAGGTTGGAGTGCAGTGGCACGATCTTGAATCACTGCAACCTCTGCCTCTCGGCTTCAAGTGGTTCTCCTGCCTCAGCCTCCTGAGTAGCTGGGACTACAGGTGCCCGCCACCATGCCCAGCTAGTTTTTCTGTTTTTAGTAGAGACAGGGTTTCATCATGTTGGCCAGGATAGTCTTGATCTCTTGACCTTGTGATCCACCCGCCTCTGCCTCCCAAAGTGCTGGGATTACAGGTGTGAGCTACTGCGCCCAGCTGGAAATATGTAAATTCTTTCAGCTCCACTTCCTCATCTGAAAATGGGCATACATCTAGTTGCCTCTCAAGGCCAAGGACTTGGTGTAGGGCCTGGTACTTGCATGCCTGTTAGATAGTAGATGTCTTCCTGGTGCCTAGGACATCATTTTCATAATAATGGGAAGAAAAACAGCTTGGACTTGTAAGCAGAGGTACAGAGGGCAGACAGGAGCAATGTGCCACTGACATTTATGTGTATACCAAAGTAGAAGCAGCCGTGACAGCACATTACCTGAAGATAGAACTGCTTTTTCAGGCCCAGGTCTGTTTGCAGTGCTCTCTGCTCTCTGCTGCTGCTGCTGACCTGAGTGTTTCTTAGCCTAAAAAAGAAAGAATGTGCTTGGGTCAACCTGCCAGCTCAGCAGTTCACCCCTTCACCACCAGCCTCACATTCTCTGCTTTTAAAACACTGCAAGTTGAAGCAGTACATATGCATGTATTCGTAGCTGTGGGGCTTTTCGAAGGTATCATTTTAAAGCTGGGCATGGTGGCTCATGCCTGTAATCCCAGCACTTTGGGAGGCTGAGCCGGGTGGATTGCTTGAGCTCAGGAGTTCAAGACTAGCCCGGGCAGTATAGTGAAACCCTGTCTCTACCAAAAATACAAAAAAATTAGCTGGGCATGGTGGTGCATGCTTGTAGTTCCAGCTACTCAGGACGCTGAGGCAAGAGAATCTCTTGATCACAGGAGGCAAAGGTTGCAGTGAGCCAAGATCGGACCACTGCACTTCATCCTGGGCAACAGAACAATGCTCCATCTCAAATAACTAACTAAATAAATCATTTAAAATCTCTGTTTATCCAGCGTCTTAAGTGTCAGGATGACTTTTTCTGTCCACAAAGGCAAAACCACACTCTGATAGGGTTCAGGGTCTTTGAGAGAACATTGCTTCTGTGCTCTGCTTGCAGACTGAGTTGTGCCTTTGCTGTGCCTGAGAAGCAAAGGCTGCCCTGCCCTGTTTAAAAAGGACATCAAAGAGGATGGTGGGCAAGGGGATTTTATTACCCCTTCCAAAACTAAGGCACATGCTTGGAGGCTCATCTGGGTTCAGACTAGTTTGAGTTCTTTGCATTTGTTTGGTTTTCTGCAGATGGGGCTGTCTAAGGAAGGTTTTTGGTTTTGTTTCTCTTTATAACTGCAGAGTGTGCTTTTTATACTGGCCAATTACAACAGCAGTCACTGTTGATGCTCGGGTGGCCCCTCTATAATCCCCCACCAAACACCTGCAGTTTATGCCACACTGTTGCCAAGTTCTCACGTGCTCTGGGCATTTCTGGCTGAGTAGTCACTCTGCCTGGTGGGGTCAGGTGCAGGATGTGTCTTGTGGCCAGGGGCAGCTGACTCACTTACCTCCTCCGCAGCAAGCTTCCAGTCCAGCCGGGCAGTATATACGACAAAGGCAGCAGTTGCCAGGGAGACACAGGCCAGCATGCCCAGCCAGAGGCCTGGAGGAGACAAGTTTTGACGGGAAGAATGTCCAACGACCACCCAGTCCTCTCCCAACTTCCTCATACCACATACCCATGAGTCTCATTCTGAACACAAAGGTCAGAAGGATGCCCAGTGGTAGGCCGATGACATAATACATGATGGCATTCACAGCAGCACCAAAGGCCTGCTTCCCAGTTCCTCTCAGGACTCCGCCATAGACACACTAGGAAGGGAGACAGAAATGGGCAAGAGGGTCGTGATGACGAGACTAAGAGCAGGTGTCATATGCAGCAGGCCTTGGCTAAGCAATTTGCATGGCATTGCTTCATTTGAGTTCTCACAGCACTGGATGGGCACCCTTATCTCCCTTTCTTCCCTGAGGGTGACTGTCCAAGACAGGTCAAATCACTTGTCCATGTTACACAGAAGAAGCTGTGTTTGAACACAACCCCACAGCACCCAGGCTTCACTTCCACACCATATGGCCTCCCTAGAAAGTAAAGGTAGAATTGGTGGCCAGCAACCAATTGGTCTGGGAGACTGGACTAACTTCACATGGTACGGTTGTGGTGTGTTGGTTTCCTGTGGCTATGGTAGCAAATTACTGTAAACTTAGTGGCTTAAAGTAGCACAAATTTGGTCCAGGCATGGTAGCTCACGCCTGTAATCCCAACACTTTAGGAGGCTGAAGCAGGCAGATCACCTGAGGTCAGGAGTTCAAGACCAGCCTGGCGACCATGGCGAAACCCTATCTCTACTAAAAATACAAAAATTAGCCAGGTGAGATGGCGCATGCCCGAACCTAGGATGCACCACTGCACTCCAGCCTGGGCAACAGAGTGAGACTTGGTCTCAAGAACACACACACACACACACACACACACACACACACACACATTATTTTACAGCTCCTGAGGTTAGAAGTTTGAATTGGGTCTCACTGTGCCAAAATCAAGAGCTTGTTCCTTCTGAAGGCCTTAGGAGTGAATGTTTCTCTGCTTTTCCCAGCTTCTAGAATTCCCTGTGTGTTCATTGGCTGGTGGCCCCACATCACTCCAACCTCTGCTTCCAGCCTCACATCTCCTCTGACCCTCCTACTCCCTCTTCTAAGGACCCTTATATTTACATTGGGCCTGATAATCCCCATCTCCGGATTCTTAATCACACCTGCAAAGTCCCATTTACCTTGAAACACTCACAGGTTCTGGGGATTATGATGTGGACGTTGAAACTTGGGGCCATTATTTTGCCTCCCGTACGTGACAAACGGTGGTTGTCAGCTTATTCCGTGAGACGAGCAGCCCTCACCCACTGCTGTCTGCGATTATGTATCATCTCAAAGATGAGAACTGCTCCGGAAAAAGTCCTGTTGGTCTTATTTCGTTAGTCTCATGCTCCCAACATGATTCCAGATCTGCTGAACTACAGACACAGCTCATCTTTGGTCAGGATTATTGACCGATAGATATTTTGTTATTTTTATTTTGTTCCTATGAGAGGTGGGCAGTATTTTGTGGTTTGTACATATCTGAACAAAGAGGTAATGCACTGGGGCTAGGAGATGTTTGCCTCTTGAACTTTGAAATGTGCTGTGCATCTTATACACCATGGAATTCTACACAGCCATAAAAAACGATGCATTCATGTCCTTTGTAGGGACTTGGATGAATCTGGAGACCATCATTCTCAGCAAACTGACACAAGAACAGAAAACCAGACACCGCATGTTCTCACTCATAGGTGGGTGCTGAAAAATGAGAATACGTGGACTCTGGGAGAGGAGCATCACACACTGGGGGTCGGGGGGAGGATGGGGAGGGATAACATGGGGAGAAATGCCAGATATAGATGAAGGGAGAACAGGGGCAGCAAACAACCTGGTTCTGTATGTGCCTACGCAACAGCCCTACATGACCTGCACATGTACCCCAGAACCTAAAGTAAAATTTTAAAAAATAATAATAAAAGAAACATGCTATGCATATTTCTGGTTATTATATGTCATGGCATGATCTTTTTTGACTAAAAAAAGACTTCTTCCAAATTATGATTGATGTACCCTGGACCAGTGTTTTTCAAATGGGGATGGCAATTTCTGGGATGTTTTTGTTGTGACAACTGTGGGGGCGTGGTGGGGGGAAGGTGTTATAGCATCTAGTGGGTAGAGACCAGGGACGCTGCTAAACATCGTACAGTGCTCGGGAACCACCCCCACAACAGAGTTATCTGGAGCCTATTCACATGGGCTGAAGATACCAAGAGTACCCAGAAAAAGTAAAAGCCAGGACACACTTGAAAACAGCTGGAACTCTGAATGTGTTTCTAGCCCACACATGGATCCGTCAGCAGAGAATGGAAGCCTTGCTAGCTATCAGAGGTGTTGAGCACAATCTCTGACCAGTAATTAGCTGAACACTAAGCTCTGCAGACATTTTTAAACCTAGAAAGATAGAATATTTTAAACTAGAATTAAGAACAAGGAGAAAAAAACTGAGCAAGAGAGATCAGTAGCTGCAGATTGTAGAGATGAGAGTCACAGAATCAGTTGAAGCAAGTTATTCAACCAACACAATGACATTCCTTGGGTGTAAATCTCACATGCAACTCCAGGATAGACCTGCAGTAGGCCACAAAACAAGTCTCAATAAACTAAACTTATAAAAAAATGTTTTTAAGAGACAGAGTCTTTCTATGTTGCCCTGACTGGTCTTGAACTCCTAGGCTCAAGCAATGCTGTCATCTCAGCCTCCTGAGTATCTGGGACTACAGGCACATGCCATCATGCCTGGCAAATTTTGAAAGACTGAATTCATACAAAGTATGTTCTCTGGCCACAATAGAATTAAATGAGAGATGCATATCAGCAATAAAACCCCAAATATTGGAAATTAAATGTACTTTAAACCCTAAGTCAAAGAATAAATCACAAAGGAAATTTAAAAATATTTTGAACTTGAAAATTTTGATGACCATCAAAATTTATTGGATGCAACTAAGGCAATGCTTAGAGGAAAATGTACAGCTTCAAATGCCTGTATCAGAAAAGGAGAAAGGTCTCAAACCAGTGACCTAATATTCTACCATAAGAAGCTAGTAAAGAGGCCATGTACAGTGGCTCGCACCTGTAATCCCAGCACTTTGGGAGGCCGAGGTGGGCAGATCATGAGGTCAGGAGTTCAAGACCAGCCTCGCCAACATGGAAAAACCCCATCTCTACTAAAAATACAAAAATTAGCTGGGTGTGGTGGTGCATGTCTGTAATCCCAGCTACTTGGGAGGTTGAGGCACAAGGATTGCTTGAACCAGGAGGTAGAGGTTGCAGTGAGCCGAGATCATGCCACTGCACTCCAGCCTGGGTGGCAGAACAAGACTCTACCTAAAAAAAAAAAAAAAAAAGGAAGCTAGTAAGGAAGAACAAACTATACCTAAATAAAGTAAAAGATTAGTGTGAGCCAGGCATGGTGGATCACACCTGTAATCCCAGCACTTTAGGAGTCCAAGATAGGAGGATTGCTGGAAGCCAGGAGTTCGAGACCAGCTTGGGCAATACAGTAAGACTCTGTCTCTACAAAAAATAAAAATTAAAAAATAGACTAGTATGAAATCATTGAAATAAACAGCAGAAGACTAAAAGATGCACCTATTTTTTTAAAAAACTGCTTTTCAAGACATGGACAGTATAAAATATAAATAGAAACAACAAAATTAAGAAGGAGCAGGGGATGAAGTTAAAAGTTTTTATTAATTTTCTCTGTTTTTGCAATCCGTTTAGTTGTCATTAGTTTGAAAATAATGGATTATTGGCCAGGCACAGTGGCTCACACCTGTAATCCCAGCACTTTGGGAGGCCAAGGCATGTGGATTACCTGAGGTCAGGAGTTTCAGAACAGCCTAGCCAACATGGTGAAACCCTGTCTCTACTAAAAATACAAAAATGAGCCAGGTGTGGGGGTACACACCTGTAAACCCAGCTACTCAAGAGGCTGAGGCAGGAGAATCGCTTGAACCCGGGAGGTAGAGGTTGCAGTGAGCCGAGATCATGCCACTGCACTCCAGCCTGGGCTACAAGAGCGAGACCCTGTCTCAAATAAATAATAGTAATAATAATAATAATGGATTATAAGATGTAATTTGCAAGCCTCTTGGTAACCCCAAATCAAAAAACCTACAAAAGGCAAAATGGCAGTACTAAGTCCTAACTTATCAATAATAACATTGAATGTAAATGAACTAAACTCTCTAGTCAAAAGACAAAGAGTGGCTCAATGGGTTTAAAAAAAAAACCCCAGTGATCTGTTGCCTACAAGAAGCACACTTCACCTACAAAGACACATACTGACTGAAAATAAAGAGATGGGAAAAGATATTGCGTACAAATTGAAACCAAAAGTGATCAGGAGTAGCTTATACCTAGACAAAATAGATTTCAAGACAAAAGCTATAAAAACAAACAAGTCATTATATCATGATAAAGGGGTCAATTCAGCAAGAGAATATAACATTTATAAATATATATATATATATACACACACACACCCAACACTGGAGCACCCAGATATATAAAGGAGATATTATTAGAACTAAAGAGAGAGACTTCAATACAATAATAGCTAGAGATTTCAATATCCCCCTTGCAGCACTAGACAGATCATCCAGACAGAAAGTCAACAAAGAAACATTGGCCTTAATCTGCTCCGTAGACCAAATGCACCTAACATATTTACAAAAGACTTCATCCGGCTGCTGCAGAATACACATTCTTCTCCTCAGCATAGGGATCATTCTCAAGGATAGACCATATGTTGGGTCACAAAACAAGTCTTAAAAAAATTTTTTTTAAATTGAAATTATATCAGGTATTTTCTCTGACCACATTGAAATAAAACTAGAAATAATAACAAGAGGAACTTTGGAAACTCTACAAACACATGGAAATTAGTATGCTCCTGAATGACCAGTGGGCCAATGAAGAAATTAAGGAAATTTAAAAATTTTCTTGAAACAAATGATCTGGAAACAACATACCAAAACCAATGTGATACAATGAAAGTAGTACTAAGAAAGTTTATAGCAATAAGGACCTACATCCAAGAGAAAAACATCAAATAATGAAATGATCCATCTTAAAGACATAGGAAAACTGGTAGTGGGTTATCAGAACTTATTAACATTAGTGTCACTAAAGTTGGTATACAACCCCCCACTGCTAAATTTGACTGGCTTTAAAAAAAAAAAAAAAAAAAAGACATAGGAAAACAAGAGCAAAGCAAATCCCAAATTAGTAGAAGAAAACAAAGAATAAAGGTCAGAGCAGAAATAGGTTAAATTAAAACGAACAGATCAAAAAAACACAAAAGATCAATGAAATGAAAATTTATTTTTTCGAAACAAATAAAATAGACAAATCTTTGGCCAGACTAAGAAAAAAAAGATCCAAATAAATCAAATGAGAAAGGAGACATAACTAAGAACAATAAATGCAAAGGATCATTAATGACAACTATAAGCAACTATATATTTATTTCCAGTAAATTGGAAAACCTAGAAGAAACAGATAAATTCTTAGACACATACAACCTACCAAAATGCAACCATGAACAAATCTGAAACCTGAACAGACCAATAACAATAATGAGATTGAAGCTGTAATAAGTCATCTCCTATCACTTCTTGGCCTTTTGGCTAAGATCCTAGCAAAGAAAAGCCCGGGACCCATTGACTTCACTGCTGAATTTTACTAAGCATTTAAAGAACCAATACCAGTCTTATTCAATCTATTCAAAAAAATAGAGGAGGGAGGAAAATTTCCAATATCATTCTACGAGGCCTGTATTCTCTTGTTACCAAAACCAGACAAAGACACATCAAAAAAAGAAAACTGCAGACTAGTGTCCCTGATAAACAAAAATCCTCAACAAAAATACCAGCATACCAAATTCAGTAACACATTAAAAAGATTATTCATCATGACCAAGTGGGATTTATCTCTGGGATATAGGGATCATTCAACACATGCAAATCAATCAATATGATACCTCATACCAACAGAATTAAGGACAAAAACCATATGATCATTTCAATTGACACTGAAAATTATTTAATGAAATTCAGCATCCCTTCATGATAAAAAATAAAAGCCTCAAAAAAACTGGGTATAGGAGGAACATTAATACAATAAAAACCTTATAGAACAGACCCACAGCTAGTATCATACCAAATGGCAAAACTGGAAGCCTTTCCTCTAAGATCTAGAACAGGACAAGGATACCCACTTTCACCACTATTATTCAAAATAGTACTGGAAGTCCTAGCTAGAGCAGACAAGAGAAAGAAAGAAAGTGCATCTAGATTGAAAAGGAAGTCAAATCATCCTTGTTTGCAGATGATACCTCTTTCTTTTTTTTGGAGATGGAGTCTCCCTTTGTTGCCCAGGCTGGAGGGTTTAGGCAGTTCTGCCTCAGCCTCCCAAGTAGCTAGGTTTACAGGCATGCACCACAAAGCCTGGCTAATCTTTATTTTGTTTTGTTTTTATAGTAGAATCACCATGTTGGCCAGGCTAGTCTTGAACTCCTGACTTCAAATGATCCATCCGCCTCAATCTCCCAAATGCTGGGATTACAGGCGTGAGTCACCGCACCCAGCTGGTAATATCACCTTATTTTTTTTTAGAGACCGGATCTTGCTCTGTCATCCAGGCTGGAGTGCAATGGTGGATTCACAGCTCACTACAGTCTTGACCTCTTGAGCTCAAGCAATCCTCCCACCTCAGCCTCTCAAGTAGTTAGGACTACAGATATGCACCACCACACCAGGTTACTTTTTTGTTTTAGGAGAGATGTGCCACTATTCCTGGCTAACTTAAAAATCTTTTTGGAGAGACAGGATCTCACTATGTTGCCCAGGCTTGTCCCAAACTCCTGGCCTCAAGCAGTCTTCCTGCCTGAGCCTCCCACAATGCTGGGATTACAGTTGTGAGCTACCATGTCTGACCCAGGTAATAGGATCTTACATTTGGAAAAACCTAAAGACCCCCCACCAAAAAGCTATTAGAACTGATAAATCCAAGAAAGTTATAGTATATAAAATCAACATACAAAAATCAATAACATTTCTATATGCCAGCAGTGAACAATCTGAAAAATCAAGACAGTAAACCCATTTATAATAGCTACAAGTAAAATACTTAGGAATAAATTAACCAAAGAAATGAAAGATGGCCAAGCGCAGCGGCTCATTCCTGTAATCCTAGTATTTTGGGAGTCCAAGGTGAGTGGATTTCTTGAGGCCAGGAGTTCAAGACCAGCCTGGGCAACATGGCGAAACCCTATCTATACAAAAAATACAAAAATTAGCCAGGTATGGTGGCATGCACCTGTGGTCCCAGCCACTCAGGAAGCTGAAGTGAGGGGATCACCTGAGCCCAGGAGGTCAAGGCCATGGTCATGCCACTGCATTCCAGCCTGAGTGGCAGAGTGAGATCTTGTCTCAAAGAAACAAAGAAAAAGAAATGAATGATCCCTACGATGAAAACTATAAAACATTGATGCAATAAATTGAAGAGGACACACACAAAAATGGATATTCTATGTTCATGGATTGGAAGAATTAATACTGTTAAAATGTCCATACTACCCAAAGCATTCTACAGATTCAGTGCAATCCCTATTAAAGTACCAATGACATTCCTCACAGAAACAGAAAAAATAATCCTAAAATTTATATGGAACCACAAAAGACCCAGAATAGTTAAGCCATCTTAAGCAAAAAGAACAAAACTGGAAGAATCACATTACCTAACTTCAAATTATACAACAGAGCTATAGTAACCAAAACAGCATAGTACTTGCATAAAAACAGACATATAGACTAATGGAACAGAATAGAGAACCCAGAAGTAAATCCAGGCATCTACAGTGAACTCATTTTTTACAAAGGTGCCAAGAACATACATGGGGGAAAGGACAGTCTCTTCAATAAATAGTGCCAGGAAAACTGGATATTCATATGGAGAAGAATGAAGCTAGACTCCTATCTCTCACCGTATACAGAAATCAATACAAAATGGATTAAAGACCTGAAGACCTCAAACCATGAAACTACTAAAAGAGCAACTTTGGGGAAACTCTCCAGGAAATTGGTCTGGGCAAAGATTTCTTGAGTAAAACCCCCAAAGCACAGGCAACCAAGGCAAAAATGGACAAATGAGATCACATCAAGTTAAAAAGCTTCTGTACAGCAATGGAAATAATCAAGTGAAGGGACAACCCACAGGATGGGAGAATATATTTGCAAACTATCCATCTGATGAGAGATTAATAACCAGAATGTATAAGGAGCTCAAACAGCTCTATAGAAAAAAAAAAAAAAACTAATCCAATTAAAAAATGGACAGAAATGGAAAAACATCCTAAAATGTATAAGATCTGAATAGACATTTCTCAAAAGAAGATATACAAATGACAGATATATGAAAAGTGCCCAGCGTCACTGATCATCAGAGAAATGCACATCAAAACGACAATGAGCTATCTCACCCCAGTTAAAATGGCTTCTATTCAAAAGGCAGGCAATCATGGATGCAAGGTAGTGTGTGAAGAAAAGAGAACCCTTGTACACTAGTGGTGGGAATGTGAATTAGTGAAGCCACTGTGGAGAACAGTGTGGAAGTACCTCACAAAACTGCAAATAGAACTACCACGTGATCCAGCAGTCCTGCTAGGTATATCCCCAAAAGAAAGGAAATCAGTATCTCAAAGAGATACCTGCACTCCCATGTTTACTGCACTATTCACAATGGCCAAGATTTGGAAGCAACCTAAGTATCCATGAACAGATGAATGGATGAAGAAAATGTGGCGCATGTATACAATGGAGTACTGTTCAGCCACAAAAAAGAAGCAAAGGCAACTGGAGGAAGCCTATTTTTTTCCCCAAGAAATGTTACTGGAACAACTGAATATCCACATACAAAATAATGAATTTAGATATCCTTTGCCTTTTATAAAAGTTAAAAACACAGACCTAAAAGCAACATGCAAAACTAAGACTCATACAAAATAATAGAAAGTTCAAGTGAATTTGGGTTGCACAATGACTTCCCTCTAAATTTTATTTTACGGTTTTTTTAGAGATGGAGGTCTCATGCTGTTGCCCAGGCTGGAGTGCAGTGGTGCAATCATAGCTGACTGTAACCTTGAACTCTTGGGCTCAAGCAATCCTCCCGCCTCAGCCTCCCAAGTAGCGAAGACTATAGGTGTGTGCCACCACACCCACCTAATTTTAGAAAGCTTTTAATAGAGATAGGGTCTCCCTATGTTGCTCAGGCTGGTCTTGAACTCATGGCCTCAAGCAATCCTCCACCCTCAACCTCCCAAAGTGCTGAGATTATAGGCATGAGCCACCATGCCCAGCCTGAGTTTTTAGATAACCAAAAGCAGTATCATGAAAGGAAAAAACTGTTAAGTTGAACGTCATTAAAATTAAGAACTTCTGCTCTGCAAAAGATAATGGTAAGAGAATGAAAAGCCGTGGACTGGAAAATAATATTTGCAAAGCACATATCTGATAAAGGACTGGTATCCAAAACATGCAAAAAAAAACAAAACAAACAAAAAAAACCTCTTAAATCTCAACAATGAGAAAACAACCCAATTAAAAAATGAGCAAAAGATCTAGGCAGACACCTCTTCAGAGAAGACCTATACAGCTGATAAATAAGCATATGAAAAGATGCTTAACCTCTTATGTCATTGGGGAATAGTACATTAACACAGTGAGATTCGGGTGCAGTGGCTCACGCCTGTAATCCCAGCACTTTGGAAGGCCAAGGTGGGTGGATCACTTAAGCCCAGGAGTTCCAGACCAGCCTGGTCAGCATGGCAAAACTCCATCTCTACTAAAAAAAAAAAAAAAATTAGCTGGGTGTGGTGGTGCGTGCCTGTAGTCCCAGCTACTTGAGAGACTGAGGCACAAGAATTGTTTGAAGCTGGGAGGCAGAGGTTGTAGTGAGCCAAGATCACACCACTCCACTCCAGCCTAGGTGACAGAGTGAGACTGTCTCAGAAAACCCCAAAAAAGAAAAAACAGTGAGCTACCACGACACCCATTAGAGTGGCTAAAATCCCAAACACGGACAACATGAAATGCTAGTGAGGATGTGGAATGACAGGGACTCTGATTCAGCGCTGGTGGGAATGCAAAATGGTATCGCTACTTTGGAAAACAACTTGGCGCTCTTACAAAGCTTACATAGTCTTACTGTCTATCTAACAGTCATGTTCCCATATACTTACTCAAATGAGCTGAAAACATGTCTACACAAAAACCAGCACATGAATGTTTAAAGTAGCTTTAATGATTACTTGCCAAAACTTGGAGCAAACTAAGATGTCTTTCAATCAGTAGGTGGATAAACAAACTGGCACATCCCTACAATGGGGTATGATTAAGAGAAAAAGAAAGAAGCTGGCTGAGTGTGGTGGCTCACACCTCTGATCACAGCACTTTGGGAGGCCAAGGCAGGGGATCACAAGGTCAAGAGTTTGAGACCAGCCTGGCCAACATAGTGAAACCTTGTTCCTACTAAAAATACAAAAATTAGCCAGGCATGGTGGCGCACCCCTGTAATCCCAGTTACTCAGGAGGCTGAGGCAGAAGAATTGCTTGAACCTGGGAGGTGGAGGTTGCAGTGAGCCATGATCACACCACTGCACTTCAGCCTGGGCAACAAGACAGGGTGAGACTCCAGCTCAAAAAAAAAAAAAAGGAAAAGAAAAAGAAAAGAAAGAAGCTATCAAGCCACGCAAAGATATGAAAGAACCTTAAATGAACATTGCTAAGTGAAAGAAGCCAGTCTAGAGAGGCCACATGCTACATGATTCCAACTCTGTGACATTCTGGCAAAGACCACACTATACAGGTAAAAATAGTGGTTGCCAGGGGTTCCAGAGCGGGAAAGGAGAGGGAAACGGATCAATAGTTGGTGCACAGGGAATTTTTAGAGCAGTGAAACTGCTCTGTGTGATGCCATGACGGTAGATACATGTCATTATACATTTGTCAAAACACATAAGATGCACAGCACACAGTGAAGCCTAATGTAAATTATGGGCTTCAGTTAATAATGTCTCAATAGCAGTTCATCAGTTCTAACAAATGTACCGCGCTAACACAAGAGGGGAATCTGGGGAAACTGAGGGGAGGGAGGAGGTATACAGGAACTCCATATTTTTTGCTCGATTTTTTCCTGTAAACTTAAACCTGCTCTAAAACTAATGCCTATTAATTGTTTAAAAATATAATACCGAGAATTGGCAAGGAAGTAGGGAAACTGAAATCCTCATATATTGTTGGTGGGAATGTAAAATTGTACAACCACGTTAGAAAACAGATTGATAGTTTCTTTTCTTTCTTTCTTTCTTTTTTTTTTTTTTTAAATCAAGGTCTTTGTCACTCAGGCTGAAGTGCAGGGGCATGATCACAGCTCACTGCAGCCTCGACCACCTGGGCCCAAGCGATGCTCCTACCTCAGCCTCCTGACTAGCTGGGACCACAGGTGTGCACTACCATGCCCAGCTAAGTTTTAAATTTTTCGTATAGACAGGGTCTCCCTATGTTGCCCAGGCTGGTCCTGAACGCCTTGGTTGAAGTGATCATACCACCTCAGCCTCCCAAAGTGCTGGGATTACCAGCACTAGCATGCTGGCATGAGCCACTGCACCCAGCTGGCAGTTTCTTAAAAAGCTAAAAATAAAGTTATCATTTGACCCAACAGTTCAACTCCCAGGACTCTACTAAAACAAATGAAAACAAATCCACACAAAGACTTCCACATGAACGTTCTAAGCAGCATTATTGATGACAGCAAAATCTAGAAACGACCCAAATGTCCATCAGCTGATGAATGGTTAAACAAAGGCAGCATTTCCATGCAATGGATCTGCTCGGTAATAAAAGGAATGAGGCACTGACGCATGCTACTGCATGATGAACCTCAAAAATAGTATGCTAAGGAGAAGCAGCCAGTCCCGGGGATTGCATAGCATACGACCCTCCTGATATGAAGTTGTTCATACTGACAGAAAGCAATTCAATGGATTACCCAGAGCAGAAGGTGGGAGCAGGGATTAACCACAGAACAGTCTCCAGGAAATTCTGGGGGGTGATGTAAAACTAGATGGTGGTGATGGTTATATAACTCTAAATTCATTTAAAATCACTGAGTTGTATACTTATATATGAATTTTATGATATGTAAATTATAACTCACTAAAAGTTTACAAAATATAAAAATAGGCTGGGCATGGTGGCTCATGCCTGTAATCTTAGCACTTTGGGAGGGCAAGGCAGGTGGATCACAGGTCAGGAGTTTGAGACCAGCCTGGCCAATGTGATGAAACTCTGTCTATGCTAAAAATACAAAAATTAGCCGGGTGTGGTGGCACGCACTTGTTGTCCCAGCTACTCGGGAGGCTGAGGCAGGAGAATTGCTTGAACCCAGGAGGTGGAGGTTGCCGTGAGCTGAGATCATGCCACTGTACTCCAGCCTGGGTGACAGAGTGAGACTCTGGCTCAAAATAATAAATAAATAAATAATAAGCCTCATGGAAAAGGTAAATTAAGAAAAAGACTAGCTAGAAGGGGACGGGATGCACGTACACAAGCTGTCAGGCCCCGGTAACTGTTCTCTGTAAACTTGACTCAGAGTTTCTTGGTAGCTAAAGCGAATAGAGAAGTACTGCCCACTGGAAGAGGAGGCATACTTAATTTCTTAAGAAATGCTGGGCTGGGTGCCATGGCTTATGCCTGCAATCCCAGCACTTTGGGAGGCCAAGGCAGGAGGACTGCTTGGGCCCAGGGGCTCAAGACTAGCCTGGACAACACAGCAAGATCCCATCTCTACAAAAGATCCTTTCTCTACCTCAGCCTCCGGGCTACTCAGGATCACTTGGGCCCAGGAGGTGGAGGCTGCAGTGAGCTGAGATGGTACCGCTGTACTCCAGCCTGGGCAACAGAGTGAGACCTGTCTCAAAAAAAAAAAAAAAAAAAAGCAAAGCCACTCCTAGCCTTCCGTTTCTTCTATTTCAAGAAGGATTTCTCGGGTGTGGTCTCATCTAGACACTAGAGAAAAAACATGAATAGTGTCTTAACAGTATCCAGGCCGGTTGAGGTGGCTCACACCTGTAATCCCAGCACTTTGGGAGGGCGAGGCCGGTGGATCACCTGAGGTCAGGAGTTTGAGACCAGCCTGGCCAACATGGTGAAACCCTGTCTCTCCTAAAAATACAACAATTAGCTGGGCATCAGGGCGCGTGCCTGTAGTCCCAGCTACTAGGGAGGCTGAGGCAGGAGAATCACTTGATCTCGGGAGGTGGAGGTTGCAGTGAACCAAGACTGCATCACTGCACTCCAGCCTGGGCAACAGAGTGATATTCTGTCTCAAAACAAAACAAATAATATTTTATGACAAAAGCAACAATGAGCTCCATAAAGTAGTTTCGTTTGATGTTCCTTGATAAAGGCCACAAATATGATGCCAGAACACAGCCCAGAGAAGGCATTTCTGCTAAGGCTAAGAACACACGGCCCAAGGATGTCGCTTTCTGAACGCCAAACTATATTAGAATAGTTAGTGAACTGGATGGAGTACCCAGAGGCCTTTAGAAAAATCCTCCATAAGTGTAATTTCTTCAGTAGCTTTTTAATGAGCTGGTAGTTATTATACAGGTGTTTTTCCCCAGCTAAGCAAGGCCTGGAGTGTGCCAGTGTTTTGTATTGCTGATTAAGGGCATATCTTCCTGCAGAGCAACGGAAATTTATGTGAGGGGTGTGTTCCTAAAGAATTCACCTAACTCCAGACGCAAAGTAGGAGTCATATGAGTTCAAATTCTGCCTATTAAACAAGACTTAAGTGTTTTGGGGTTTTTCATTGTTGTTTTCTCATGTTTTTAAAAAATCATAGCTGGGCACAGTAGTTCACGCCTATAATCCCAGCACTTTGGAATACTGATATGGGAGTATCACTTGAGCCCAGGAATTCGAGACCAGACAGGGCTTAGATGATAAAACCGGCAGCTCGAGAGGCCAGCCTTGCCTCTACGTGCCAGCCTTCCTCTGGCCCAGGCTGGTGACTCAGGCCAACATTTGAGGGCCCACCAGGAGAGGACTCCACCTACCATAGTGTGACCCTGTCTATTCAAAAAATACAAAAATTAAAAAGTTAGCTGGATGTGGTGGCATGCACCTGTAGTCCCTGCCACTCAGGAGGGTGAGGTGAGAAGATCGCTTGAGCCCGGAAGGTCGATGCTGCAGTGAGCCATGATCGCCCAACTGCACTTCAGCCTGGGCGACAAAGCGAGACCCTCTCTCAAAAAATATATAAAATCACATAATTCAAATCTGTGTTAAATGAGACCTGTCTTTCAGTGATAAAGGAGCAGAAAGTTCAGGTCCTTCTATGTTCTGGCTGGGCTCTTTTCCTTATAGAAATGTCCCTCTGTGCTGGCTACAGGATATGGTTGCCGTTCGGTTCCTGGCCAGCCTGGGGCACAGGTCAATGTCATGGTCCCAGCTCAGGAGGAATCCAGAAGAAAAAATATGTGTGGCTTCACACTGCTGCAATTTTTCAGTTCCTTGCTAATCCACATTCACTTTTTGGCTTGTGTAAACTGCAGGAGAGGAGGGAAGTCATTGCTTGAAATAAGAATGGAACTATTATCAGCAAATACTTCAGGGACTTACTATACAGTTAGCCTTTCATGTGTATTAACAAGTTCATCCTCACAGCCCTGCGAGCTTGGGGAGGGCAAAGGTACGTAAATCGTGTCCCCGAGTCAGGCCTCGGATCAAAGTGGTACTCACACAGACGGCCTCAAACACGTGAAACACGCCATAAACCGGCAAGACATGGCCCACCAGGGCGATGACACCGCTGCAGAGGAAATGAGAAAGCGTAAGGCACAGAGCTAGCCTTTGAGACCCATGTATCTCCCTTCTGTTCCACGCCCCTCACCCCCCGCCAAGAAAATGCTTTGGAATAGAGGTAGTTGCCCCACACAAATGCAACTGGCACTGCTAGCCCAGAGTTTTCTGTGTGTCTGTGGGCCACACCTAAAACTTAGGAGAGCCCCCATAATTTTGTACTGCCCTTCAATTAGCCTCTTGTCTGTGGACAGGCAGGTTATGAAGGCCTACAGTGGACAGAGGTTGACTCCTCAGACATGATTTATGTACCTTTGCCCTCCCCAAGACCTCGCCGGGCTGTGAGGATGAACTTGCTAATGCACATGAAGGGCTAGCTGTATAGTAATTGCCCAAAGGATTTGCTGATAATAGTTCCGTTCTTATTTCAAGCAAAGAGCCTGGGCTCTTCCTGCTTCCTTTGGGCCCAACACTGGGCCAGGCATGTGATAAATCTCTGAGGACAGGCTGGGGACCCCTGTGACATTTTCCAAAAGTCAGCATAGAAAACTGATTACCTACTCATCATTGGTAAAAATGTGCCCCAGCTGATTTTTCAGGATGCTTATCAGGGTGCCCAGGACCAGGGAAATGCCAACTGGAAGAGACAAAAGGTGCAGCAGTGACAGACCCCAACCCAGGGAGCACCCTGCTCAGATCAGCAAAGGGTAGACGACTTTGTCAGTGCAAGTCAGCCCAGCCCTCTGCAATTAGGTGCCTTTTGTCACAGGCCCTGATGTCCCCTGCATCCGAGGCGTTCATTTGGGATAGACACTCAGTCTGGTAGGAAGGGCAGTGTGGAAGATGCTTTCACTCCGCTGGTTCTCAGAGTGGGGGGCACGCTGGCCCAGCAGCGTCCGCATCACCTGGGAACTTGTTAGAAATGCAGATTCTCAGACCCTGCCTCCCATCTACTGAATCAGAGCCTGCTGGAGAGGCCCAGCAATCTGTGGCCAGCCCTCTTGGGGATTCCGGCACAGGCTACAGCCTGAGAACCACTGCTTTCTACAGGGAAGCCAGTGTGAGCCTTCCAGTCTAAGAAAGCACAGCCATGATGTCGGAGGACACAAGTGGCTCTTTCTCAAGGCAGTGTTGACAGCTGCCGAGCTCATGGGGGCGTGGGAGGGCCAGGATTGCAGAAGGACTCTGGATAGCCAGAAGGAGAGTGCTGGACAGGAAGGGCCTTCAAAGAGTCAGGCTTTTCTCTAAGGTGAGTGGTAGAAGCCAGCTATCTCCAGAAGAGTCCCAGAATCATAGCAGCAGGGAAGGCGTGAGTGGGGGTGGGGACAACGTGGTAGGAGGGACGCTTGCTGCTCAGGGAGGGGCAGCTGTCAGCTTATCAGTAGAGGCTGGCCTGGGTCAGATGGCAGGTCCAGCAGGCTTGGAAGGTAAACTTGGCAGCTCCTGAGGCCAGCCCTGCCCCCCCCCGTGCCAGCCTTCGTCTGGCCCAGGCTGGTGACTCAGGCCCACATTCGAAGGCCCACCGGGAGAGGACTCCACCCACCTATGAGAAGCACGCCCGAGACAGCCGATCGTTTGGCCTGCACAGTGTCCGCAGCCCCCAGAGCAATCCCCACTCGGACACAGACCCCGATGCTGAGCCCCAAGGGAATCTGGGATCAACGATAAGAAAGCACTGTCAGCAGGGCTGCCCTCTAACCCCTACAGTCCTGAGCCAGCCTGAGCCAAGAGGAACAGGAGTGAGAAGGTGGAACCGATCTCAGGCCTGCAGCCTAAGAGGCATGTGGCATTCTTGCTGCTGACAATGAGGCCGGGAGGGCCGGGGCTGGGAGAAGGGCGGGGGGATCCCCGCCATGAGTCAGCCAGTCCCACCACCAGCTGTGCCCTCAGAGGCTGCACAGGCAGGTGGGTCTTGCCACCGAAATCACTGTGTGGTCAGAATCCAATGAGAAACAGACTTTAAAGAGGTGACTATGGTCTTAAATATACCAGAAAAGCTCCCTGTAAGAAAAAAGAGAGTTCAGCAACAAACGTTTGTAAAAATGGTTTTGTAATGTAGATTTTTGTGATTCCTTTGCTTAAAGGTGGGGTCTAGGACAGCATGCCCCCAGGACACTGGCAGATGCCAACCAGAGTGACCTGGAGTGGCCTGGGTGGCGTGAGGAAGATGATGGTGTGTCTTTGTGGGGAGTACAGGGGAGGCGAGGGCTGTGGTGGGGGAGAGCCCATGGCCCTGCTGGAGGTGCTGTCACCCAACGCTGGCCGATTGCAGTGTGCAGGAACGTGGGTCCACTGCTCAATGGAATGTGCATTTCTTAAGGAAATCCAAAAAATAAGACTGTGGTATGAAATCTCCCAATTTTAAAATAATGCTAATTAATTTTAAAAATTCCCATATCTGTGAGTGAAATACCACCCTTGGTGGACAGGTCATGGGCACCTGTGTGTGAGCCCTGGCATAAGCTGAGCAGGGCCTGGACCTGGTGGGCACAAGAGGTCCAGGAGGGTCCCTCGGGAGATGGAGACAGCCTCAGGCGACAGCGGCCCCCCGATGACACCTCCAGCCGTCAGGTGAGGGATGTGGGGATGGCACCCCTGCAGGAGCCTTACTTACCATGTAGGTCACGGTGGCCACCTCGTAGATGACAGCCTGGGCGGAGAGATCCTCCACGCTGAGCAGGCCTGGAGGAGAGGCTCGCTGTGAGCCCAGCCTGCAGCCCCAGACTCCCAGACCCTGCACCGACAGGACGCTGCTCTGTTTTGCGGACTCAGGGACAAATTTTTTTTCTCCTTGAGACAGGGTCTCACTCTGTCGCCCAAGCTGGAGTACAGTGGTACAAATATAGCTCACTGCAACCTCCGCCTCCTGGCTTAGGTGATCCTCCCACCTCAGGCTCCCAAGTAGCTGGGACTACAGGTGGTGCCACCACACCAGTTAATTTTTGTAGTTTATGTAGAAACGGGGTTTTGCCGTGTTGGCCAAGCTGGTCTCAAACTCCTGGCCTCAAGTGTTCCGCCTGTCTCTGCCTTTCAAAGTGCTGGGATTACAGGTGTGAACCACCATGCCCGGCTGATTCTGAAGGGCAGATTGGTAACAATAACAACAAAAAGACATTCCTTTTGGCCTTCAACCTGTTAGGAAAATCCTGCCCAGTGCCCCAGAGGCCCTGCAGGCTTCCACATGTGGTTTGTCTTTCCAGATGAACTCAGGGTGGCAGCGTGAGGGAGGGGACAGAGAACGGGGCCAGGGTCCGGCAACCCGAGTTCAGTTCTCTGTCCTGCGACCGATTTCCTGTTTGTGGAGTTCCTCTGTTCTCAGGGCCCCGTTTTCTCATCTGTTAATGCGGGGCAGGGGTTCTGATATGCAGGCTACCTCGAGTCCTCACATCACCGAGTGCTCTCATGAGCACACACAAGACAGCAGGCAGGAGCCTCACACTTGCGAGCCCAGGCCTCTGTTCACACCCACAAACCAGCTCATTCGATCTCTCAGTCCTCCGTGCCTCAGCCACCTCCCACGGGTACCTGCTCCGCCCGGCCCGTGCTGGGATTCAGGCATAAAAGGCCCAGGCCAGCCTCCTGGATGCTCACAGCCTAGTGGGGAGGCAGACCAGCAACAGACTGACACCCCGCTGGGCGGTGGTGCTCTCTGGGTCCATGCCTGGGGGTCTGGCAGTGGAATCGGAAGGGGGCTGGTGAGCTGCCATCCTGGGGGGAGGGCTTCTGGGCTGGGTGAGCCGCCCACACGCCATTGTGCCCCCCCTGCTCTTCCACGTACCCATGAGGAAGCTCCCAACCTCGTAGGCCCACCACTCGACGCAGATCATGAGCATGCTGGGGACAGCCAGGGAGAAAAAGGGGCCCCAGTCCTGCAGGCACTGGCTGGACCAACCTGGAACAGAGACCCCTGAGCTGGCAGCCCGCCGGGCTCACCCACCTGCTTCCCGCTCCCCACTGCCAGGAGGCTCCTAAACACCTTTGGCTCTTCCTGCTCTGGGGCGTAGCAGCCCCAGGCACTGGGTGTTTTGTAGAGGGAATGCAGCTGGTCTAGAGCTGGTGTTGGGGCCCACGGAGGAGCATGCAGGACCAGGACACCAGGCTCGCCTGGCCGGTTCACAGGTGGCCCAGTCAGCCCAGGGATGGGTGTTGGTCCCCACTCCACCCTCAACACTGTGGGATCTCGGGCAACTACCCGCCACTCTGCAGGCTCTGTTCCCATCTGAAAACCCCAGGCCTTAGCTCTGCCTTGCCTCCCAGGGGGTTTTCAGAGGCGGCTTGAGATCAAGGATGTTGAAGGGAAACACACCGCAGGTGTGCTGCACAGCCTGGCAAGGGGCTCAGCCTGTGCCCCCAGGTGAGGCCCCACGGGCCCGCAGAGCTGTTCCTGAAATGCCTGGCAAGAGGAGGTCCTCTTTGCATGCGATTGGCTCTCAAGAGGCAGGACAGCACAGGCAGGCCCCAACATGCCTGGTGTTTCCGAGAATGACTTAATCTCCGTCTGTCATAATCTCTTTGTAAGATGGGGCTAATGAGGTGTGGTGAGGCTTAAATGAAGTCAGGAATATCAGGCACCCCACACGCTGCTGACGCCTGGTATTCCATGCCTGTCCCTGCCCTCACCGCCATCCTGAGAGCAGGGGCTGGGCAAGAAAGCTCCCTGGGCCAGGCTTCTGTGATGGACCCATCAAGGCTCTGCATCGTGACACCTTGGATGAAGGGACCCTGGGCCCTTGAACCTGGAGAAGCAAAGGGGAAGGAGGGGGGCCGCGCAGGGTCCGGCACCTTCTTCCTGCTGACCGCCCTGCCTGGGGCAGCACTGCCACTGGCCTGCTCAGCCTCCCAGAGCAGACCAGGCCTCCCACCTGCCCACGTCTCCAGGTGCAGCTTCTTCAGCATGATGTAGAGAAAGAGGAAGATGGTCTGTGCGAACTGGGAGATGATGTTGGCATAGGCAGAGCCTCTGGGAAAGGAGG
Organism: Cheracebus regulus; assembly: GCA_963574635.1. Classification (NCBI taxonomy): domain Eukaryota; kingdom Metazoa; phylum Chordata; class Mammalia; order Primates; family Pitheciidae; genus Cheracebus; species Cheracebus regulus. Next base: position 50,314 of record CAUYQU010049243.1, on the reverse strand, counting down.
GAGAGCAGGGCTAGGACTGATGCTGACTCTCTGCCACCCACTGATGCCACTCACTGCCTGAGGGAGAGATGGCTCTGGCAGCCAGCCCATGTGGGGCAGGCATGGCTCTGCTCCGCCCCCATCCTGGGATCGGATGCAGCCAGGCCCCACAGCTACCTCTGGCTATGGTGGCTCTACCCAGGCAGCCATGACTACAGCGTCCTGGGGCCACTGCCGGTGTCCACTTTGCCTCTCCTGGTGGGCTGGGGCAGGAGTGGGGAGGGGCTGTCCTCTCACCCAATCAGGCCTCAAACTGAGGTCCCCAAGGGACCATCAGGCCCCTCCAACTCACCATAACCCCCCACTTCAGGACAGCACAGGCAGGGCCAGGATGGTGACTGACCTGTCTCTACCAGGGGTGGGGAGCTTGGTGGGCAGTGCCCCCTGACCAGGCCCCACCAGCCCGCAGCTCACCTGACCCCCAGGTCCAGCGCAGAGACCAGGGCGTAGTTGCCCATACCGTTGACACAGTTGCCCACCACACCACTGAGGACTTGGGGCCACGTGATCTTCTGAAAGAAATGAAAACTGGCCCTGCTAAGGTGTGAGTGGGATACACGGTGGGTGGACAGACCCAGGGTGTGGAATGGGGACTCCCTCTCCTGCCCCTTCAGACATCCTCATCCGGGAATTGGAAGAGGCTGGGACACACAGCCTCTCACCCGCCTCTGTGCGGAGGTCAGGACGTGGTCGGGTGGGCTGGAAGGGACCCCTTTCTGGAGCTGGTTCACAGACGGTGGAGAGAAGGGGAAAGCCCCAGGCCCCTCCCACTGGAAGAGGGCAGTGTGCTGGGAGAAGGGCCGCCCCCATGCCAAAGACCCGTACCTGATTTTGCAAATATTTTGCCAGCAGATTGTAAAGAAAAACCACCTGCATGAAAAGCAAACCCAAACAAATCAGTAACAATGACCAAAATCCACCAAATGAGCATTAACAGACACTCCTTTCCAGGACATGGTACCCTAGACTGGGGCAATTATCAAAGTATGTCTCGGACCCCTCAGGTATGGCTGAAGCCCACCTGGCCACCTGGACTCGTGCTCTGGCCCGGCCTATGGGAGAGGACCCCTCAGGACTCCTTTCTGCCACAGGGGAGATGAGCAGGCATGTTTTGGCTCTGAGAGGACCCTTTGCACACCTGCTCATGGTGCACAGTGCCTGGTAGGCCTTCTGGCTGCTAAGCCAGGTCTCTGTCAGCTTTGGAAGGTGAAGGAGTGACCTGGAGGGGGGAATGGCAGTTACTGAGCCATGCTGGCCGAGATTAGCCTATGCTGAGCAAGTTCAAGACCCTACGGGGCGGAGGGGGAGAGGGGGCACGCCCTTCCCTGGCCGGGGAGGACCGCAGGGGAGTATGTGTGGCAGTGGGTGTGTTGGGGGCACTGTCCCTGCCCTTTCTCTCCTCTCTTAAGGAGTATAGAATGGGCCTCAACTGAAACCTAGCCCAGGGCCCACGCCTTCCTCGTCCCATTCCTCCCCTTAGCCCTCCACTTCTTTTCAGCATCGTGTACTGATTAAGCGTACGGAGCTGGGATGGACTGGGTTCAGTTCCTGGCTCTGTCTCTTCTGAGATGTGTGATCTTGGGCAAGTTACTTAACCTCACTGAGTTTGTTTCCTCATCTGTTATTGGTAACCTCACTGAGTTTATTTCCTCACTATTATTATGGGGATAATAATACTGTGTGTGTGTACTTAAAATACACTTAATATTTTACATACATAAATATTGCAAAGTTAATATTGCAAAGTGCTTACAAAACAATATATGGGACATCTGAGCATTCCAAGTGTTAGCCGAGCACTACGTAAGTCATGTTATTAGCAATTAACTTCTGCAGCTGCATTTTATGGAAGGACTTTGGCTTATTTGATAAAGATGACCCCACAGTGATATCTATAGGGCGTTTCCCCCTGACCCAGCGCCAATAGTCCTGGTTGACAAGATGCCACCACCTTGGTCTGAAAAGCCAAAGTATGGTTTATATGGAAGACTCAGAGAAGAGCAGCCCTATAAGGTGGTTTCCATGATCTGGAAGAAATCTGTAACCAGCTAGGCCCCAAAGAGGTCATGGCACTGGCCTGGCAGAGAGGTGGGTGGGGCTGGGTCTACCAGGCTGCACGCTGTTGGGGGACCCCACCTTCAACCCTGACCTCTTCCCTGCCCAGCTCCCTGGCCCACAACTCTGCCCCTGGCGCCCAGGAGGCTACAGTGTCAAAAGGTGAGCTCAGCCTGGCAGGGCCGGACAGCACACAGAACTGCCAGTCCCAGCAGGCAGTGCTAAGCTGCAAGTCAAACAGTGAAGCACTGGGCTGTGGAAGAGATATACGGATTACCGGGTCACGGGATAGACAGACACTGACCGAGACAGATGCACTGTTGATTCATTTAGTAATTAACAAATTAATGCAGAAAGGAGAGAATATGCAATAAATGCTGTTCAAAAAAATTTAAATTCATTGGCATAATGACTTAAATGTAAAAATAGAAACTCTGGAAGGGTCCAAAAATATATAAGCAAATGTGTATATAATCTTGCCGTGAGTTAAGTCTTTTAAGCTCGTTAAAGACATAAGGAAAAGGACTTACATACACATTCAAAATTCTTTAAATCAGAAACATAAACAGAATAAAAGGCAAAGGATTAAAGTATTCTTTAATAAGAATTATAATACTTAGAAAAAGATTAACCCACTAAAATAAGCAAAGAGCTATTCACAGAATAAACACATGAGAAAATGTTCAACTTCATTATCAATAAAAGAAATGCAGGCCGGGCACAGTGGCTCCCACCTGTAATCCCAGCACTCTGGGAGACCGAGGCGGGTGGGTCACAAGGTCAAGAGATCAAGACCATCCTGGCCAACACAGTGAATCCGCGTCTCTACTAAAAAGTACAAAAATTAGCTGGGCGTGGGCGTGGTGGTGTGTGCCTGTAGTCCCAGCTACTCGGGAGGCTGAGGCAGAATTGCTTGAACCCAGGAGGTAGAGATTGCAGTGACCCCAGATCGCACCACTGCACTCCAGCCTAGGTGACAGAGCAAGACTCTGTCTCAAAAAAAAAAAAAAAAAAGAAAGAAAGAAATGCAGGCCAGGAGCAGTGGGTCACACCTGTAATCCCAACACTTTGGGACACCAGCCCGACCAAAATGGTGAAACCCCGTCTCTACTAAAAATACAAAAATTAGCCAAGCGTGGTGGTGGGCACCTGTAGTCCCAGCTACTCAGGAAGCTGAGGCAGGAGAATCGCTTGAACCAGGAGGCGGAGGTTTGCAGTGACCTGAGATCATGCTACCTCACTCCAGCCTGGGCAACAGAGCAAGACGCCATCTCGAAAGGAAGAAAGAAAGAAAGAAAAGAAGGAAAGAAAAAGAAAGAATGAAAGAAAGAAAGAAAGAAAGAAAGAAGGAAGGAAGGAAAGAAAGAAAGAAAGGAAGGAAAGAAAGAAAGGAAAGGAAAAGAGAAAGAAGAAAGAAGAGAAAGCGAAAGAGAAAGAAAAGAGAAAGAAAGGAAAGAAAGAAAGAGAAAGAAGAAAGAAAGAGAGAGAGAAAGGAAGGCAGGCAGGCAGGCAGGCATGTTAAAACTATTTCTAATTGGAAGAACTCTTAATAATAGTGTATGCTAATGAAGTTTTTGCTGGCTGGGGTAGAAACTGGTACAGTTTGGCAATATGTCTCAAAAGCCATTCACTGAGCAATTCCACTTCCAGTAATGCATGTCTATAACTGATAATTTCCTTGGAAATCATTACAGATGACTCACAAAGATTTTTCTTTAAGAATATCGTAAATCTTATTTATAATAGTTTGTATTATAAGTAGGAATTGGTTAATAAATTATGGCATAACTATGGGTACCTGATAACCTTTGGAATTGATATTGCGAAAGACTATTTCATCATATAAAGAGACTAATGATATGTTTTAAAGGGGAAAAGCATATTATAATACAATATACACATATTGATCCCATTTCAATTTGTGTGTATGTGTGTGTTTGAATACACACACCCATGAATAGAAATAACCCTGGAGGCCCAAGTGTGGTGGCTCACACCTGTAATTCCAGCACTTTGGGAGACTGAGGTGAGGAATTCAAGACCAGCCTGGCCAACATGAAGAAACTCCATCTCTACTAAAAATACAAAAATTAGTCAGGTGTGTTGGTGCATGCCTGTAATCTCAGCTACTTGGGAGGCTGAGGCAGAATGGCTGGAACCCAGGAGGCAGAGGTTGCAGTGAGCCAAGATCATGCCACTGCCCTCCAGCCTGGATGACAAAGCAAGACTCCGTCTAGAAAAAAAAAACAAAAAATCCTGGAGAGAGATAGTAACATATGTTGTCTCTGGGTGGTAGAATTATAGGTGATTTGAATTCTTTCTGCCTCATACTTTTCATATTTTCTCCAATAAACATTTTCAAATCAGAAAAATATGTTACACTATTTTTTTAAAATTCAGTTTGCACCAACTGCAAAGGGAACTTCTCTTCTGTCAGTCATTCTCGTGGCCCAGCAGGAAGTCATAGCAGGATAAGGATCTTCCCCAGCAGTTAGGGTGAGAAAGCAAAAAGCCAGAATTTAGAGGAATGTGATTCCACGCTCAGCAAACAGGGTCACCTACCGGAAGTCCTGGGATGAAAATCATTACGTAGTCCTGGGTCAACCTGCAAGAAAAGGAGAAGTATCGGAGCTGACCAGACTGTGGCCCGGGGAGGCAGGGTCCTGTCCCCTGTGCCCTCCAGGACTGGGTGCTTGGCTGCCGCCCCAGGGCATCCTGGGCCCCTGGGTTTGAGGAGAGGCTTTACCAGGCCATGCAGATCTCAGCCAGGACTGTGAAACCTCTGCTTCAGGGGCTGCTGCTCTCAGATGCTAAGCAGGTGCCAGGAGGGGCAGCTGAAGCACCCAAATACCCAGGCCTAGGGACTAGGGAACTTAAATTCAGACTAACATGTGGTTTTGTAAGAAAAAAAGGTTATATCTTAAAAAGGAATAACCAAATGAAATGTACATAATATAAATGAACAAGAGCTCCCTACGGGAGGGCATCTCTGAATTTAATAATAAACTATTAAATTTAGTTTATTATTTAAAAAACTGGGCCGGGCACAGTGGCTCACGCCTGTAATCCCAGCACTTTGGGAGGCTGAGGTGGATAGATCACGAGGTCAGGAGATCGAGACCATCCTGGCCAACATGGCGAAACCCCGTCTCTACTAAAAATACAAAAATTAGCCGGGTGTGGTGGCGTACGCCTGTAGTCCCAGCTACTCAGAAGGCTGAGGCAGGAGAATCGCTTGAACTCAGGAGGCGGAGGTTGCAGTGAGCCAAGACTGCACCACTGCATTCCAGCCTGGGCCACAGAGTAAGACTCCGTCTCAAAAAATAATAGATACTACTTCTAGTAATAAAACTATAATTCATCAAATTGGTTGTCATCTCTCTCCTTTTTGGAATATGGGAAAATGCATATACTGCAGTTTTTCAAAAGCATCCATAAAGCTCCAACTGTGTGCAGGCACACAAATGCAAATAAAATGCAAATCCCAAATTGTTTCTTGCCTTGCCTCCTAAATTAAAACTGGGCATTTGTCCGCCTCTGACCCCTGCTGGCCGCTGCTGCAGCAGCAGCCATGGGAGAGAATCCCCAAACCAAAGCCTGGAAGGTACCCACAGGCACCCTGCACTGTGACCACTTGTGGCCTAGAGAAGTACAGAGCTTGGTGGGGGGTGGGGGCTGGCTTCTTGAGGGTTTCCCTGGACAGTCCGGGTTTCCCAGGAGCCTCCAGGTCTCTGGCAAGCCCCAACTCCCCAGCCAGAGCCCAGCGCACCTGGACACCTCTGGGTCCTGCCTGAAGAGCAGCAGGATATGCTGGGTGTTGAGGAAGAGCGCCCAGCACGGGAGGCAGCAGAGGAGCAGGACCAGCGTGCCCCGCTGCAGGATCACGCCCACGTGCTTCTTGTTTGGGCTGCCAAAGCTCTGCAAAACAGCCCGCCCCGCATCAGCCTTTTCTGCTACCCTGGACATTCCCATGCCCTGAGCAGGGAGCAGGCGCCAGCGATGTGTGGCCAAGCCTGCGGCCTCTGCTACTGCAGCCTGGAAAGGCACAGCGGCCTTCCTGAGCCCCAGCCCACCACTGTCTCCACTGTTTTCCAAAACTCCAAGGAGGAAGAAGGCACGTGGGATTTCCTTGCATGTCACCGGTGGGTAAGTGGTAGCCAGGACCAAGCCTAGGTCCACCGTGAAGCTAGAACCCCCAGGGAGAGGTGAGGCCTGGCCGCTTTGTGACCCCATGGCTGCCTGGGCAGCCCCTGCTGGACTGCAGACCCCTGTGAGCAGGGAGGTTCCTTCTGCGTCCCCTCTGCTCGTGCCTGCATGTAGGCAGCTGAACTAGGAGTGAGGAGGGGGAAGCGGTTGTCTTTCTCTACTTGGTGACCTCCTCTAGGGGCAAGAGGTCAGGAAACTGTCTCCACCATCTCCACCCTTTTCTCCTGGCCCGGACTCGTTCAAAGGGGAGGGTCTGTTTCCCTGACAGCCTGTGGTCCTTGGAACTGGGGCAGGAGCAGCTGCCCCCTGGGCCCCTCACTCCCAGATGACCTCAGTGGGCCCCTCCCACCTGCCATCTCCGTGGCACCTGTGGGATTGGCTCTGTCCTTGCCTGGCTTCCTGCCCAGCTCTGGGAGGCCACCCACCTGAGACATCAAGGTGTCACACGCGGAAGACAAACCAACTCCTACGGAAACTCCGCAGACATTGACAAACTGGCGCCGCACACAGGAGGAAACAAGAGCTTGTCAGGAGAGGCCCCTGCATCTGGGCTGAGCCTGCGTCGGGAAATGTCACCCAGCAGGCAGTGGTGGCAGAGGTGGCTCTGCTCAGCAGCCTCATGTGCTGTGTGCCTGAGGGCAGACTGCGTCCGTCTCCGGCCTCAGGTCCCACCTGTGAAGGCAGCTGTCCAGCCACGTGGGCTGTGTCTTCCCATCCCTGAGTAGCCACCCAAGATGGGCCCACCCAGGAACCCGGCGGAGAAGCCTGGGGAGACAATGTCCCTGCTCTGGGCCAGGCTGGGTACTCACGGCCACTGCAAGGGTCACCGACGCCAGCTCCACCTTGCCCAGGTGCCCACAGAACACAGTGCTCACTATGTAGTTCATAAAAGTCAGCACCTGGAACAGGAACTGGAGGACAGCGACCGGGTCAGACCCGGGCCACAGGCGCCCCCACCCTCATGGCCCCGCCCTGCAAGACAGGCCTCTCCAGCTGTGAGGGCCCCGAACCAGTGACCCGGGAGGTCACCTCCGCCTGGGGGAGCCAGGGCTGGAGGTTAGGGGGCCTGAGCCCAGCTCCCATTCTGCCTTCTGCAGCTGAAGTCACCCCTGGCCTCCATGCCCCTACCCAGAAAGGCCAGTGCACAACAGACACCCAGCACAGTGCCTGGCGCCAGGAGCTTGACCCCAGTGTCTGATACTGCTATTGCTGTTCCTAGTATAATAATAACTTGGTCAGGCCACACACCCCCAAAAAAGGAGGGGGATTAAATACACCAAAATCTTAGTAATGGCTACTTCCAAGCAGCTGGATTTCAGTTAAATTTCTTTCTTCTTTATAACTTTTCATTTTTTTCTGAAGGTTTTACAGGGGGTGAAAATCTGTTACTTTTTTTTTTTTTTTTTTTTTTTTAGATGGAATTTTTGCTCTTGTAGCACAGGCTGGAGTGCAATGGCAAGATCTCGGCTCACTGCAAGCTCCCAGTCCCTGGTTCAAGCCATTCTCCTGCCTCAGCCTCCTAAGTAACTGAGATTACAGGCATATGCCACCATGCCTGGCTAATTTTTATATTTTTAATAGAGACGGGGTTTCACCTGTTCGAGACAGGGTCTCAACTCCTGACCTCAGGTGATCCGCCCTCCTCGGCCTCCCAAAGTGCTGGGATTACAGGCGTGAGCCACCGCACCAGGCCCATGACTCTTTATGGTCAGGGGAAAAAGGAAATGTATATAAAGCAGTTTCCGCTTTGGACGTGAAGTGGGTAGCTGGCCCCTGCTTCTCCCTGGGAAGGTGCTGCAGGCTTTGCACATCTCCAGGTCCCCTTTGTCCTGGAGTCATCTTCCAACTCAGGCATTTGTGGGTTTCCAGCTGAGACACACCCACCCCTTCTGTGTGGGGGCTGCCTGCTGCTGAGCAAAGTCAGGCCCCATTGCCACTGGGGATCGTCCAGGGACAGCCTCCAGGAGCCATCCTGCTGTCCCCAGGCTCTGCGCCTGGCAGTCAACACGGGCAGTTTCCGGGGAAAATGTGAGCACACTGCTGGGTCCTGCCTGCAAGGCAGACACCCTCAGTCTCTCCGCTTTCTCCACTCCCTGCCTGCCCCCTAGCCCAACCTCCTTACCAGGGGTCCGGAAAGAGCAAAGAGAGTCCACACCTCAGCCCCAAAGCCTCTGGGAACCAGCCTGCGGAAGGCAGGGCAGCGGCCCCCATGGCTCCGGGGCAGCATGTCTTGGAGGCTGTCCATTCCTGGACGGGGCACTGGCCACCCTGCACGCCTGAGTGCCCGCACAGCCAGCTATGTCCATCGAGCCACCCCCTGCCAGGCAGCCTGTGTCAGTACAGCCTGGCTAATGAGTAAGGGGCAGGAGGAAGGGCTGCCGTGGTGACTTGTGGGCTGAGCCCGGCCTCCCTGGGCACTAAGGCCTTGCTGCCCAGCCCGCTGCCCCAGCCACTGGGTAAGACACGATGGAGGCCTGGGCTCCTGGGAGTCACCCAGACCACCGCCTGTTGGTAACTTGTGTCTGATCTCCCAGAGGGGCTGGCAGTAAGGCCTCATCAGGAGAAGGTCTAGGGCTGCCTCTAGTGGCTGGGGGAGGAGTGCCAAGGCCGGGGCAGCTGAGCCACTGGGCACCCAGGGGTGATGGTACCCAGAATGCCTCCCCTTTCTCGGAGGAACTCTCGGCCTGCCCGAGGTCACAGAGCAGGTGGTGGCAGAGCCTGAGCAGACCCCAACCCTGCCATTCCCTGGGAGGGGCAGCTTCCCAAGAGTCGGCCATTCAAACCCCATGGCAGTGAAGTCTCTAGCTTTCCCTGCTGGAGGGGCCTGGGCCTGAGGATGGGAGCTAGGACACCTGGCAGAGTCCCGAGCCCCCCACTGCCCGTCACCCCTTTCAGGAGCATCTCTGAGAGCCAGGGGTGGCACTGCTTGGGAAGGCAGCTCACTATGCCTGCCAATCATTGTGCCCAGCAAGGTTGTGAGTCAGCGTCCCACTGGGGTCCTCCGTCACCCTCCCAAACTGCCCTATCTGCTTTTCCTTGCAGGGATGGCCTGTGAGTCCCGCTTCAACCTGCCCCAGGACCGGCAAGGCAGTGGGAACCAGGAGAGGCATGGAAGGGTTGCACCAGTCACCTGGCCCAGGCCCGGATCAGGCTTGTGAGTGCGGGCTCAGCCCAGGAGAAGGAGGAGTGAGTGTGGGGCCAGGAGGAGGGCAGGCAGGCTGGCGGCTGTGGGGCATGCTGAAGACACCCTAAAGCCCAGCTTGGTTCCCATGTCCACCCCTGCAGTGGCGGAGTGGCTGGCGGGATTCTGGGATGCTCCCAGGGCCCAGGAGGAAGCAGCAGAGGCTGAAGGAAAGGAGGCAGGACAAATATTAAAAAAAGGCACGTGCTATGCCCACGGGCTGGCCCGAACGCAGGCAACACACAGCCTTCTTTCTTGACACGGAATTCCAGAACGCTCCACTGACAACACCTGCATCAGGATCGCTTGGGAGGTCACGCTCCTTCCTGCCCTTGTTCTGATGGTTCCTATCACAGCACTCTCCGACCTGTGCACCAAATAGCGCCTTTACCACCTGCTCAGAGGAAAGAAGACATTTTATCACCAGTGTGATAGTGATGATGGCACCACAGGGGAGGAAATGCAGGTGGAAGCCGCAGCCCCGCAGGCCAGGCCACGGCTAGACATCTGACTTCTTTCGTCCCAATGCCTTTTCCACGTCCTTCTCACCTCTGTCCCGCTCTCATGGTCAGCCTGCCTCTTCCAAAAGTGCAGCCGCAGATCCTCCTGCCCCCAGGGGACCTGGGTCGGGGGTCTCTGTTATGTGAAACCAGCTGCTTCCAGCTGACGGGGCCTCTGGGGAGAGCCACCACCCTCCAGCCTTGGCCTGTCACTTCCTGTCACAGCAGTGCAGTGAGCCCGTCCGCCAGAAGCAATACCGCATGGCAGCCTGAGGCTACAGAGGTGTTCGGGGAGCCCACTTGTGGAGGCATAGGCAGAACTAGGTCACTTTTAATGAGGACAGCTGCCTCCCCTGCCCCCACCACGCTGGAAGGTGCTCAGTGCAGACGCCACGCCACCAGCTCGGAGACACCAGGCTTTCTCTGGAGCTGACCGGGTGGAGCCCTCAGCTGCACAGGACAAAGGTCGGATCATCTTCCCCAGGACCAGTCCTAGGCCGAGCATCTCCAAAATCCCTTCTCAGGAACAGTCCCAGGATTTCTGTGATAGGAGCCAACGTATCCTGCATTTTCTTCGGGGAGACACTCCTCTCCCACACTCCTCTCAGAGTTTCTGAATTTCAATCCCCAGGCCCCAGTGGGTTTGACCCTGGCAGGGAGCAAGGGTGATTACTGCCATGCATTGGGCGCCCCAGGCAAAGGTGGCATGGGTGGGGGGAGCCACCTCCTTCAGGTGTGGGGTATCAGAGCTCTGTGCGTCCCCGCAGTCTCCTGGCAATGCCTCAGGCCCTCCTTTTGTGGTGGTAACCACAGAATCAGCAGCACTGCCTTGCAGCCATCTGCAGACTCAGCTCCGAGTGGGGTTTTCCGGGATTCCCCCCTGGAACCTGAGCTACTGTAAGCGCAACTGTGGGTGGGCCCTGTGCGCCATCCTGTCGCTGGCGGGGGCTCCAAGACTTCAGCCTCTGCCCTCTCTCCAGAGCGTCCAGTGCTTTCAGGAGCCACACGCCACCCTTCAGTGCTGCACCTTCTGTGGTCCCAGATACGGCACACAAGAGACTGATCAGCAGCTCACTCTCAGGAACAGGGCTCTGATCCCCTAGGAGGTGAAGGCAAGTCCCGGTGATGCTGGACCCTTTCCCTTCTCAGCTGATCACTTGTTTCCAAGGCCCTTATTTCCCAGGGCATGTGGCCTGCGACATCTGCCAGTTGCCGTGTCCGCCACGGTTCTCTGATGGAAACAATAGACACGAACTAGGATCGTGGCAGCAGGTGGAGGAAGGGAGGAAGGGGCAAAGGGGTCATCATTGCTTGGTGATCCAGAAGAGGGCTGAGCAGCTGGCCTTGAGAAGGGAGAATCATGCAGCCCTGAACTCTCGGGGTTATTCAGGGAAAGCTGACTCAGCCCCAACGCCTTCAGTCCCAGAGACAAATTCCTGGAAGACTGGGGTTAGCAAGAGCTAACCTGAACAAGAATGGCAGTGGAAAGGGTGGGAAGGAGGGAAGCTGTGAGCTGCCTGAAGTGGGGCAGGGTCCGCCCGGAGGGTGGGATGCTGTGAAAGTTAAAACATGCCTACACAGGCTGGGCGCGGCAGTTCACGCCTATAATCCCAGCACTTTGGGAGGCCAACGTGGGCAGATCTCAAGATCAGCAGTTCGAGACCAGCCTGGCCAACATGATGAAACCCTGTCTCTACAAAAAAATACAAAAATTAGCTGGGCATGGTGGTAATCCCAGCTATTGGGGAGGCTGAGGCAGGAGAATCGCCTGAACCCAGGAATCAGAGGTTGTAGTGAGCCAAGATTGTGCCACTGCACTCCAGCCTGGAAGAGAAGGCAAGATTCCATCTCAAAAAAAAAAAAAAAAGTGCCTATACATCCTGCCTCATTCATTTATTGCTGCACGACCCATGCCCCCCAATATTGGTGTCTTAAAACCATTACCATCTGTGTCGTGACTCTGTGGGGCGAGTTGGGTGGTCCTTCTGCCTACCCTGGTCCAGCGTGTCTGCAGTCACCTGGGACTGGCCAGGGCTGGCCTGTCCTCCAGGCTCATGCCCAGGCTGAAGTGGGTGCCTGCGCTCAGCTGAGACCGTCACTCAGAGCATCTCCGCCTCCCCTCACAGGACCTCTCCACGTACCGTGGGCGTCTCAGCACGGAGCTGGAGCAGAAGACGGACATGCGATGGTGCAAGTGAAAGCTGCGTACAGGTCAGGAGCCAGCCTGGGGAGTCCCCATGCCCCTCCGCCTCATCCTGTTGACCACAGCTAATCATGGACTCGCTCACGTGTCACAGGAGGGGAACAGCCTCCACTTCTAAGTGGCAGTGGCCGAGAGGCCATGCCTTCTTTAGCCAGCACCCTCCTCTTCCTCCTCTCTATTCCTCCCTCTCCATTCTCTCCTCTCCTCTCTCCTGTGCCGCCCGCTGTCCACACTTGGCCCCAAGCACGGGTGAGCAGATAAGGCCCCCTGAGGTCAGTGATGAGAGGACTTACGCTTATCCAGGAAGGAGGACCCAAAGCTACAAAGTCCTGGGAATGGCAGGAGGCCGGGGAGGGGAAGGGAGTGGAGGGTCCTGGGAAGCCCCCAGCACACACCCTGGGACTGGGGAGGCTCCAAGCCAGTGAGGGGAAGCTTGACCCCAGGGGCGCTGGCCCCCTAGCCCCAGCAGCCTCGCTGAGGCATGTGGGAGTGCCAGGAAGTCCCCCTCACTTGAGGGCTCAGCTCCTGCAAGCTTACGGCCTACTAGGGGCAAGGGCCAGGTCCTCGGGCCCTGCCTTCATGAGAGTAATTTCCTGGAGTCCACCCAAGTACAGTCTGGGTCCAGAGCCCCGTGAACCTTTCCTCACTCGGTTCCGCCTGACTGGACCTGAAGGCATTGCATTTGCTCTTTGGCTCCCAGAGACACGTACCCCCGGGCCAGAGACCAATGTCCTTTCCTCCAACCCATCTCCACTGCCTCGTGACTACAGAATGCCCATTCCTCCCCTGGGAGGGTGGGGACTCTGGCTTGCTGATGGCTCAGCTCCACATTCAGGGCAAAGGACAGTTGGGGGGGACTAAGCTGTCCCCCTCGTCGTCTCCTCCCCTCACTGGACGGTGACCAACACCTGCTAAATCCCTGAGGCTCCCCTCCCCCACTCGTCCTCAACCGGCTCATAGATTTTGGCAGCTGCCTCTCTCTCCCTCCACCTAGTGGTCCCTCCCTCCATCCCTCACCCCTTCCTGTTTTCCTCTCTCCCTACTCTCATAAGGTCTCCCTGGCACCTTCCAGGCCCAGGTGCTTCACCCCGGGAAATGACCAGGGCTCAGTCCCTGAGCTGACGTCAGCACTCCCAGTCCTTCAGGTGAAGGAAGAGACAGAGCCAGCTGGCAAAGCCCTCGGCAGTGGCAGCAAGACCCCCAGAAGACACTGTCAAGTGCTAGAAGATGGCAAGCCTTTCCATCTGGAGAAAAATTATGAGAAATAGAAATAAATGTTGCTCATCAATAAAAAGAAATGAGCTATCAAGACACAAAAAGACATGGAGCCACCTCAAATGCATATTGCTAATCTAATTGGAAGAAGACAGTCTGAAAAGGCTGCATAATGTACAATTCCAACGCTTTGCCCTTCTGCAAAAGGCAAAACTATAGAAACAGTAAGATCAGTGGTTGCTGCGGAGGTTCGGGATGAATAGGCAAAGCTCAGAGGAATTTTAGGGCAGGGAAACTGTTCTGTGGGATCCTGTAATGGTGGATACACAGCATTATTTCTGTAAACCCATAGGATGTACAACACAGCTAGTGAACTCTAATGTAAATGATGGACTTTAGTTCATAATACTGCATCAGTATTGGTTAATCAGTGGTAACAAACACACCATTCTCTTGCAAGATGTCAACAGTGGAAACTGGTGGGGAGGTGGGGATGGAGGTAGCGAGGTCACTGCAAACTCTGTTCTTTCTGTGCAGTTCTGGAAATCTAAAACTGCTGTAGAACAGAAAGTCTATTTTTAAAATGGTACCCCAAATAATAACAACGGAGCATTTCTTGAGGTCTCTACATGTTCCCCTCCTGCACATGCATTTCACGTTGGTTCCAAAATGCAGCAGCAGCGCTTTTCACAATTGCCAAAAAGTAGGGTGAGCCCAAATGTCCGTGCACTGATGAAAGGAACACCAACATGTAGAATATCCAATCATGGAATATTATTCAGCCCTTAAAAGGAATGAAGTATCGATCTACTAAAAACAGGGATGAACTTTGAAACCATGATGCAATGCTATGTGGAAGAAGCCAGTCACAAAAGGTCAGAGAGTGTGTGATTCCATTTCTAGGAAATGTCCAGGATAGGCAAATCCATTGAGACAGCAAATGAGTGATTTCCAGAGGCTGACAAGGAGCGGGGGTTGGGGGGAAGACAGAGGGTGACAGCTAAGTGGATATGGGGTTTCTTTGGGGGTCATGAAAATGTTCTAAAATTGATTGTGTTGCTGGTTTCGCATCTCTGTGAATATACTAAAAGCCATTGAATTTTATACTTTAAAAAAGTGCATATGGCATGTGACTTAATGAAGCCGTTTAAAGGTGTAAGGGGGAGGGATGCTGTAAGCTCTTTACATACCAAGGCTATTGATGTTTAGGGATGGTGAATAATTGCATGTGCAAATATAGATTTCTACATTTTGGGAAAATGCATAAACGAGCTAGAGGCTCACCTGCAAGGTGGCCAGGATGGCAGCCAGAGAGGTTGTCTGTTCAGCCTTGTATTTGTGGGGAGCTGCCACCCTAAGTCCTGGGCCCTGGCAGATTCCCAGCAGGCATCTGAGAGCCTGAACATCTGGCTGAAAGAAGCCCCATCACTCTATCCATGAGAGCCTGAGTGCTTTGGCAGCAGCCCTGCATGGCAAATTTGGGTTTAAACCAGCAGTTCCCACCTTGGCTCCACTTTCTAATCACTTAGGAAGCTTTCGCCAAAACAAAACAAAACAAAACAAAACACTATCCAGGGCCCACCCCAGACATTCTGATCTGAAATTGGCCCAGACAGCTGGGTTTTTGCCTGATTTCTTTAAGTTCTTATTGAAGTATATTATTTACACAGGAAAGTGTGTAAGTGTACAGCTTCATGGACTTTCATAAAATAAATGCACTTGAGTAACCAGCACACAGGCCGAGCAACAGAATTTAACTGGCTTCCAAGCCACCTGGTTTCCCCTTCCAGCCACTCTCCCTTACCAAGGACTGCCACTGCCTTGGTTTTGGGCACCAGCAAATTCTTTGCCAGGCATTCTTCTAAACCTCCCTCTCTGATGCGCAGCTGGCGTTGAGAGCCACGGGTCTGGACACGTTCACCCCGGGGCTGGGGAAGGGCCCAGCTTCTCAGCATGTTGCTGCCAAATTTGATCCCAGTTTTTGTCCTTGGCGAAGGTGGAGGGGTGCGGTGCCATTGTGCTCAGCGGTTACTTCTCAAATTAACAGGTGCACGTCGTGACTCTCCTAGGACTGCCTGATGTGGTGGGCTACTGAGCCTGCTACTGTTGGCTCTACCCCTATGTGTCCCTGAGGTTACCCTTCCAGGCACTGCCAGGGCGGTCAGAGCTCAGTGACTTTGTACTGCCTGCCCCCGCCATCCCCTCCCAACTCGGCCTGCCCCACAAAGGGGAGGATTTGGGGTCTGTGAAGTCAGCCTGGGTGCGGAGCAGGGGGCAGGCGCTGGGGACTTGGGCGCCCAGCCGCAGGGATCCCTCTTAATGCCACTGTCCTCATCGGGCAGAGCCTGGCTGGCCTGAAACACGGGGCTTTCTGAGGTCAAAGCAACTCTTCGCCCACGCACGTGACACCGCCGGGCGCGCAAACGGGAAGCCCGAGTCCTGGCTGCAGGCGCCGGCACCGCAGCGCGCAGCCCGCCTCTCTAACCGCAAGCCCGAACTCAGCTCAGCCTCCGGCACCGCACGGAGAGCCGGGACACCGAGGCCTCGGGGAAGACCCGCCTCCTGGAACGCCCCGCCCGGTCAGCCGGCCCCGCGCACCCAACCCCTCCCCGTGGACCTTGCCCTCGAGGGCTGCGCAGGACTCCCCGGGACGCGCGGACTCTACACTGGAGCCCCGGACAGGCCCCGCCCACGGTTTGGAAGGCGAGGTCCTGTGTGCCGTGTGACAGCCTCCGCCGGCCACAGGCGATTGGACACCTCTCCCGGGATGCACCAACCTTTTTTTTTTTTCTTCCTCTTCTTCTTTTTCAAGTTGAGATGGTGTGAATGGTATCTGTTCCTCCTGACCCGTGACCCGTCACTGACTGTGAGGCCTGTCGGGAGCTGTCTCCACATCCGCAACCTCAGGGTCTTTATACTGACCCCACCGTACAATCCCTGGCTTGACTGTCTTTCCTCATAGGCCTTGCTAGGAGGCAGACCCCTAGCGCGAGGGCCGGGGCGAGCTCCCGGACCACCTAGCAGGACATTGCTTGACCCATCGGACCTACATCAGCCTGGCGAGGGGGGTGGGGGCCGGGGGGGAAGGACGTCTCCACCTGCTCCTCACACCTGCACACCCTTCGGTGAGGTACTTTGTTGAACCCAGCTGGCATGAGTGAAAGGAAATAGACAATTGAAGCTCACTTCAGATAGATTTGGGTTACATTCTGATCCTGCCACTTCCCGATGTGTTGACCTTGGGCGAGTCGTATATTCTCTTTAGTTTGTTCCTTCCTTGTAATAAAATCTGACATAGGTCTTGTTACCGTCTGATCCAGCAACTCCATTTCCATAAACACCCAAAAGAACTGAAAGCAGGGACTGAGGCAGGTATATGTGCACCCGTGTTCACAGCAGCAAATTCGCTGGGGCCAGTGGTGGAAACAGCCCTCTTGTCCATCAACAATGCATGGGTCAACCAAATGCAGCACATGCATCCGATAGAATACTACTGAGCCATAAAAAGGAAGGCAATTCTGACAGCTGCTACATATAACGTAGATGAACTTTGAGGACATTATGCTGAACGAAATAAGCCAGACACAAAAGGACAAACCCTGTATGATTCCACCTACATGAGGGACTTAGAGTCGTCCAATTCAAAGAGAAAGTAGAATGGTGGTCGTCAGGGGCTGCAGAGAAGGTGGCAGGATTGTGGATGCTGTTTAAAGTGGAAAGAGTTCTGGAGATGGCTTGCACAGCAATGTGAAGGCATTTATTTTATTTATTTATTTATTTTTTTATTTATTAATTTATTTTTTGAGACGGAGTCTCTCTCTGTCGCCCAGGCTGGAGTGCAGTGGCGCAATCTTAGCTCACTGCAACCTCCGCCTCCCGGGTTCAAATGCTTCTCCTGCCTTAGTCTCTAGAGTAGCTGGGATTACTGGTGCATGCCACCATGCCCGGCTAATTTTTTTGTATTTTTAGTAGAGACAGCGTTTCACCGTGTTAGCCAGGATGGTCTCGATCTCCTGACCTCATGATCTGTCCACGTCGGCCTCCCAAAGTGCTGGGATTATGGGTGTGAGCCACCGTGCCCGTGTTAGATGGAGTTTCACTCTTGTGGCCCAGCTGAAGTGCAATGGTGTGATCTCGGCTCACTGCAACCTCCTCTTCCCAGGTTCAAGAGATTCTCTTGCCTCAGCCTCCCATGTAGCTATGATTACAGGTGCCTGCCACCATGCCCGGCTAATATATATATATATATATTTTTGGTATTTTTAGTAGAGACGAGGTTTTACTACGTTGGCCAGGCTGGTCTTGAACTGTTGACCTTAGGTGATCCACCCACCTCAGCCTCCCAAAGTGTTGGCATTACAGGCATGAGCCACCACGCCTGGCCAATGTGAAGGTATTTAACACTACTGAACTATACACTTAATATTGGATAAGATGGCAAATGTTATGAGTATTTTATCATGATTAAAATAAAAACAACCCTGATACAAAGTATTGGTACAGGAAGTAGATGGGCTGTGGGGCATGGTGGCTCACATCTGTAATCCCAGCACTTTGAGAGGCCAAGGCGGGTGGATCACCTGAGGTCAGGAGTTCAAAACCAGCCTGGCCAACATGGAGAAACTCTGTTTCTACTAAAAATACAAAAAAATAGCCACACATGGTTGTGGGCGCCTATAATCCCAGCTATTTGGGAGGCTGAGGCAGGAGAATTGCTTGAACCTGGGAGTCAGAGGTTGCAGTGAGCCGAGATCATGCCACTGCACTCCAGCCTGGGCAACAGAGTGAGACTCTGTCTCAAAAAAAGAAAAAAGAAAAGAAAAAAAGAGGTAGATAGGCTAACAGATGGAAGTATCTGGAACCTAGGAGACATCCAATGTTATGGTCGTTTTTTTTCTTTCTTCCTAAAATTCTGGTTCCTTGGTTCCCGATGTTTTAAAGATATAGACTAGATGAAATTCAATGAACACTAAAAATTCTTGGTTTTCTTTTCTTAAGTAGGTTAAATAATCTGCATAACACATTTTGTTGCATAACAAATCTTTTGTTTTCTTGTTTTAACAAATCTTTTTGAAGAAGAAGTAAGAGGAGGAGAAGGAGAAGAAGGGGGAGAAGGAGAAGACCACGCAAAAGAAAACTTAAGCTTGGCTCTTAGCATTTTCATCTCTGCAAATTCCCTGCAGAATACGTCTCAATGGTGTGTAGGAGCATATGTGTTGATGTAATGATATCTGTAGGGACAGGTGTCTCCATTATATGCTAATTGTGCAGCACAAGACACATCTCATTTAATCTCATTTAATGCCAGCCTTTTTCAGGTAGATATGCTTATTCCCATTTTACAAATGACAGGATTGAAGCTCAGGGAAAGAAAGGACTTGCCCAAGGTCACACTGCTAGAAAGCGACAGAGTCAGAACATGAGGCTGGGTCTGTCTCCTATCCAAGTACACAGCCTTTCTACTTCCTCTGGATAACAAATAGCTCTTCTCCAGCCCGCCAGCTCTGCTCTGTTGTACTGCATTGCTATCTTGTGAACTTCAGATGATTCCGCAAAGTAAAAAAGAGTGAGGTGATCGACTCGTAAAGTCTGCCATGAGCACTGGATAGAGGAGTAACAGTATGTGTGCTCTGCAAGGACCTCTCCAACTTACATCACATTGAGCACAGGTTTAGGAGCAGAACTAGGAAGAAATTTTTTTTTTTTTTTTTCTGTCTGTCTAGCAACTATTAGCCTGAAAAAGAACTCAGTGTCAGAATGTTCAGGAAGGCCCAGCCGTCTACTGTTAGGGCTTCTCGCTGGGCTGGGCCTTCTCTGTCCTCCACACCCCTTTGCCTTCCCAAGGTAGGAAAGATGTAGAAACTCCAGTTGGGAATTTCTAGTAGAAACTCCAATTTCTCCCAGTCCCCAGCCCTGTAAACTCCTGCCAGGCACACACGCCTTGGGAAACAGACAGCTGTCTTTCTCAAGCACAAGTTACCAGCAGCAAATGTTTGTTTCCCAGCAGGTCACATGAGGACTTGTGAGATCATTTCTGGCCCTGGCTCAAATGGAAGAAGTTCCATTAAAGCAGTTCCCGGGACCAGGCCTGGGCAACGTTCCTAGGATGGGCAAGGCAGTTGTTTGGGAAGCTTGGCACCTGCACAGCCCCACAGTCATGTGAGGAAATGAAGGGTGTGAGCTTTCCCCCACCTGTCCACTTAGAAGCGTGGGTCAAAGCAGAGAGGAGGGACCATCTCCTTCCCACCTGCCCTTGTCCTCCCTCCCCAGTACAACCAGGCAGAGCTGGCAGGCTGGAGAAGAGCTATTTGTCATCCCAGATGAAGTAGAAAGGATGTGTACTTAGGAGACAGACCCAGCCTTATCTGCCACTTTCTAGCAGTGTGACCTTGGCAGAATCCCAGAAGGCACTCCCAGGCCTCCCAGCGGCAGGGTCTGGCAGGGGGACGAGCTGCCATCGTGGCGGAGAACTTCAGCAGCCGGCAGGGAAACCGAGGCAGGGCCCAATGCGTGTAGATGAAAGCTGCACATCCGAAAGTACACGGCTTCCCCCAGGCACCGCACATGCCAGGCCTGAGCGATGCAAGCGCCTGACCTCACAATTGCCAGCAGCTGCCTGTCCTACAAGGCCTGGCCTGGCACCGGGCAGCTGCTTTGCGTGTGGCTCCCTCACCCTCCCAGACAATTTCTGCTGCCGTTAGGAACGAAGGAGTTCAGGCCAAGCCCAGTGGTGTTTTCACAATTTCCTGTAAACGAAGGAAGAGATGAAGCTTATATAACACCCTTGGCTGGAGAGTCGGTGGCTGTTTGGCACAGCTGAGAGGCCTGGGCGCAGACAGCCGTGTATCCAGGCAGGCAGGGGCCTGGGTCGTCCCTGTCAGGATTCTTCTTTCTGAACCTTCTGCAAACTCTCCAGTGACCTCCAGGGCCCATTTCAGAGTAAGGGACCAAGCTCAGGCTTGGAGAACCACAGAGCGAGAAGGAGGACGTTTCAGAGATAATCAGAACTAATATTCATTAGCCCCCATTAGAAATAAGTGCTTCACCTGCACAATCTCATTTAATCCACACCCCCCCAGAAGGCAAGCCCTGACATAACCAATTAGTAGCTGAAAGATGGGCCCGGGGGTGGGCCAGCCAGGGCCGTGGTTGGGTATGGTCGCCTGGCCCTCCTGTTCAAAGCTTTCTATGCAGCATCCGCTAAAACCCACATTTCCCAGGCTCCCCTGGGGCAGGGTTCCAGGGACGAATGAAGTTCTGTGCTGTAGATAGATGCATGTGTGTAAGAGTTCGCTGCTCCCGCTGGCAACAAGGGCGTGGAGAGGAAGGTTTCCTGCACTAGTGACCTCTCATCCAGCCGCCACTTCTGTTGGTGTCAAAAGCAGTCACAGTGGCACTAGCAGTGCCAGCTCCCCAGCCCACGCTTCTCTGGGATCAAGTCCACCACAGGAAGATGTTTTTGTTTTATTTTGTTCTGTTTTTTTGAGATGGAGTTTTGCTCTTGTTGCCCAGGCTGGAGTGCAGCCTCTGCTTCCCCAGTTGAAGTGATTCTCTCGCCTCAGCCTCCTGAATAGCTGGGATTACAGGCACCCACCACCACACCCAGCTAATTTTGTATTTTTAGTAGAAACAGGGCTTCACCATGTTGGCCAGGCTGGTCTTGAACTCCTGACCTCAAGTGATCCGCCCGCCTCGGCCTTCCAAACTGCTGGACTTACAGGCGTGAGCCACCACGCCCGGCCTACAGGGCGTTGTAGGACCTTCACAGTTGCAAGGTGGCCTCAGGTGGGTGGTGTGGTTGTATCCTGGCAGCCATTCTTGGAGGCCCAGCCGGCGATCCTGCTCCTTCAGTTCTTCCAGTGGTTTTGCAGAGACCTAATTCCCTTTACTGAATTTTTTCTGTTGAAATTGCCTAGAGTCGTTTGGGTTTCCTGTACTGACCTGGCTGCTACAGCCCCAGAGCACAGAATCGGCAAAGTTGGGACCGACACCTGGGTCTCCTGCCTCCACATACCCTCTGCCACTTCTTCTGCCCCTCAGAGGAGGGAGCCTCTGAGGGGCAGAAGAAAGGACCGGTGCGCACAGGCATCCACAGTCAGGAGACCCGGCTGACACCTGCTTGCAGACTGGGGAGGAAGAGACGGAGGGAGGAGGTACTGGAGGGTGTGAGCCGAAGTCTCAGGGGAACGAGCCAGCCCTGTTCGGGAGTCACTGGAGTGTGGAGGGGACAACGGGCAAGGGGAGGAGAGAGAAGATGCGCTCAGATGTAGGTAACAAGGAACACTTCAAAACCGCAAAACGGCTTGAGGAAAGGACAACACGTTATCACATTTCATAAAGAGAAGGCGTCTCCAGCAGCTGGCTCCCATCCCGGGGAGCCCGGGCGCATCATCTCCCTGCCAGCTGGCCTCACCTGGGGCGCTGTCCTCTCACCGAGACATGGTTGCACATTCCAAGTTCACACCCAGATGGGTCACCCTTTCTTGTGCTTCTGTTTTGATTGGTGCTATGATCTGAATGTTTGTGTCCCCTCAGACATTTGGATGTTGAAATCCTTGTCCCCATTGTGATGGTATTAGGAGTTTGGGACCTTTGGGAGGTGATTAGTACCCTTACAAAAAAGGCCTGAGAGGCTGGGTGTGGTAACTCACCCTGTAATTCTAGCACTTTGGGAGGCCAAGGTGAGTGAATTACTTCAGGCCAAGAGTTCAAGACCAGCCAGGCCAGCATGATGAAACGCCATCTCTACTGAAAATATAAAAATTAGCTGGGTGTGGTGGTGCATGCCTGTCATCCCAGCTACTCGGGAGGCTGAGCAGGAGAATCACTTGAACCCGGAAGACAGAGGTTGCAGTGAACCAAGATCGCGCCACTGCCCTCCAGCCTGGGTGACAGAGTGAGACTCCGTCTCAAAACAAAACAAAACAAAACAACACATAGTGCTGCCCTGACTCCGCCCCAGAACGTAGAATGAAAGTCTCAGGATCCCAGGCAGCACCATTTTAAAGACATTTTCAAAATTGGATTCTGTTAACAAGGAGGGAGGGGGAAGGGATTTGCACAGGCAACAGCAGCGTTCGCCACACTTGCTCAGTCCAGGCGGTCAGTCCAGACCCTCAAGGTGACTCCAGAGAAATTCTGGGAAAGAAGGAGACTCAGAGAAGAAGCCACCCTGCACCTGGGCAGGGCTGGCCCACAGCAGAGGTGGAGCTGAGTCCAAGCCTGGCACCAGCCTTCCCTGCAGCCTTCTGGAGTGTGAGCTGGTGGAGTTCCTTTTTTAAGCTTTCTGACTCTTAGTTTACTGCTATTTCAACATCATCCTAACAGATTGGGAACCAGGAAATGTCACCCATTCAGCCCTGAGCACCCCAGCGTGGGGTGAGCAGAGAGGTGGCCGGGCAGTGGAGGGCAGTCTGGCAGGCCAGGAGCAGTGAGGGCGCTGGAGTCAGGGGCCCACACTCAAGGCAGATAGTGTGGGGACTGCCTGGGTGGCAGCAGCTGGGAGAGGGAACAAGAGTCATTGCAGGTCAGGGTTGGAGCTCAGGGGCCCAGGCCCCACCTTTCCATCAGGCAGGGCTTCACTGGTGATCTCTAAACCCCAGCCCCTCCTCATGCCGTGCATGGCACTGCCCGGCTTTGTAGGTAGTTCTCATGTCACTGTGTTCTTGTGCTTATTGTCCTCCTCTGTCTGTGCAGCAGGGACATTTCCAGCTCCTCCACAGTTCCCAGAACCTTTTCAGCTCTGGTCGGTGGTCCTGGCTGAAGGGCTGTGAGCGGAGGTGATCTGGGGTTGCCCCTCCAGTTCTCCCTTCCCTGCGTGGGTGAACCCCTAGCCCTGCCCTGAGATGGTGAAGCCTCCGTCGGCTCCTCTCTGGTTGACCTTGTGGAGCAGAGCTCCCCCAACCTCCTCTGTAGCTGCCACCATTCTGAGGATAACTCATTCCTGCTGCATAACCCTGCAGGCCCTGACTGAGATGCTCCCATCAAGGCGAGCTCCTGTAGTGCAGTCCACGCCTGCTGCCTGCCGGAGGAACACGCAGGTGGGCGCGATCTTCCCGTCTGCTGTAGAACAGCGGGAAACGGCATCAGCATTGCAGCAGAGACAGAAGCCTGCAACGGCTTGAGACTCTGCCTTTTAGTTTCTCATTTGGGAGAGACTCTGATTACATTTGTTTTGTTTTTTGTTTTGAGACAGAGTCTCACTCTGTCGCCTAGGCTGGAGAGCAGTAGCTGCAATCTCAGCTCACTACAAACTCCGCTTCCTGGGTTCAAGCGATTCTCCTGCCTCAGCCTCCCAGGTAGCTGGAATTACAGGCGCCCATCAGCACGCCTGGCTAATTTTTTTATTTTATTTTAGTAGAGACGGGGTTTCACCATGTTGGTCAGGCTGATCTTGAACTCCTGACCTCAAATGATCCGCCTACCTCGGCCTCCCAAAGTGCTAGGATTACATACATTTTTGTTTTTTAATCTGAGAGTCTAAACACCAGGAGCAACCAATGGACTGGAGAATACCGGGCTAGGGCTGTGGCTCCTGGACAGAAGCAGCCCCCTTCTGTCACCATCCGCAGCATGGCATGCAGTGCGATGTGCAACCTGGAAATGTTGCCCGCTCTCCTCGGTGATGTGGGAGTTGTGATGATTCTTGGTCTTTATGTTTTGGACAATAGCAATTGTGTGAAAAGGCTGAATCATAATTGTGCAAATATTTATGTTTCCCAGCCCATTCCTGAGTCCATGTCATAGAAAGAAAAAATAGTAGATTAAAATCATGGTGTTGGGACTAGACCAAGTCTGTTTTTCTTTAATTGCAGTTTTCTTTTAAATTGAGATCTAATTTGGAAATAAAGTTAGTTCAGAAAAGGTCAGACGTGGGGCCTCATGAATAAAATAGGTGGTATTGAAAATTCTAAGTGTCACAGTAACAACCGGTAGAAGAAGGAGACCGAAGGAGACGAACAGGAGAGGAAGAGGAAGAGGAAAAAGAGGTGATTATGATTCTCCCCCATCTGCTCTAATTCTTCAGTTTGGAAAACACAGATAATGTCCTTGGAAACCCTCAGCTTTCTCTCTTCCAATCTGAGTGTTTGCAACCACTTCAGCAGGTCCTGATGCGAAGGTTTTGAGGCGCCTCTGTGATGCCAGAGGAGACCAGATGCCAGAGCTGCGGTGCCTGTGGCTGGCACTGGAAGACCTTGGCCAGCGACACTGCTTCCTGAACCTCAGGTTCCGAAGCTGTAAATGGGGTCAGTGTGGTGGCTCACGCCTGTAATCCCAACACTGAGAGGCTTAGACAGGAGGGTCAGTGGAGGCTGGGAGTTCAAGACCAGCCTGGACAACATAGTGAAACTCTGTCTACAAAAATTTAAAAATTAGCTGGGCATGGGAGCAGGGAGAACTGCCTAGGCCCAGGGGTGCGAGGCTACAGTGAGCTGTATTTGCACTGCTGCACTCCAGCAACAGAGGGAGACCCTGTCTGTAAAACCAAAAATGAAAATAAATAAATTTTAACAAACGGGCTCACACCCTCACTGCACAGGGCCACTGTGGGGTGAAGGTGGAGGTGAGAAGGCAGCGTGCGGCAGCTGCTTCCTCTTCCTCCCACCTTCGGCTGGGGCAACTGTCATTTATCAGAGCATCGACTGTGGGGTATGGGTGAGGACAACAGAACACACCATCTTTGATTAGGATATTGTCTTTGTGGTTAATACGTGGTTAATACGTGGTTTAAAACCTCTGGGCCGTCTTATCCAACAGTGGGATCCTATGAAACTTGGCATCTAAAATCAGTTAATTTCAGGCCGGGCACAGTGGCTCACGCCAGTAATCTCAGCATTTTGGGAGGCCAAGGCAGGTGGATCATTTGAGGTCAGGAGTTCGAGACCAGCCTGGCCAACATGGTGAAACCCTGTCTCTACTGAAAATACAAAAATTAGCCTGGTGTGGTGGCGGGCACCTGTAGTCCCAGCTTCTTGGGAGGTTGAGGCAGGAGAATGGCTTGAACCCCGGAGGTGGAGGTTGCAGTGAGGCGAGATTGCACCACTGCACTCCAGCCTGGGTGACAAGCAAGCAAGACTCTCTCAAAATAAATAAAATAAATAATAAAATCAGATAACTTCAGATGAGATGATGGAGTGGGGTTGGGGGGATTTGGAGCAATAAAACACCACTGATGTCATTGAAACTCACTCATTTATTCATTTACTCAACAAATATTTACGTAGTGCTTGCTACATGCTGGCCGCTGTTCTAGCCTCTAGAGATCTAGAATGAATACAGTGGACAGAGGTCAGTGCTTGCAATCAATCGGGGAGAGACAAGCAATAGACAGATACGCAGACATGACAAAGACTAAGGCAGGCGGGTGAGAGTGTTGGGGAAAGGAGGTGAGGTCCGAGCTGGCAGAGGCGTGAGGAGAAGGATCCAGGAGAAGAAGGAACAGTTCTGAGAAAGGGAAAGGCTTGCAGGAGACCGTGCGTGTTGAACCGGAAAGTTCGTGACAGAGGTCAGAGAGTAAGACGGCCCAGAACACATGGCGCTTTGCAGCTGATTTACGGACATGGGGATTTATCCTCAGTACAACAGGAAGCCATCATGACATTTGTTTGTTTTTTCGAGCTGGGGTCTCCCTGTGTCACTAAGGCAGCAGTGCAGTGGCTCACATGATCTCTTGTGTCAGCCTCTTAAGTTGGGACTACAGGTGTACACCACCATGCCAGGCTAATTTTCTCATATTTTGTAGAGATGGGATTTCACCATGTTGCCCAGGCTGATCTTGAACTCCTGGCCTCAAACCGCCTTGGCTTCCTAAGATGCTAGGATGACAAGGGCTAGCTGCTGTGCCTGGCTTGCTAATCGACTGTATCCAGAAAAAAACCAAACCTCTCATATGTTTATGACAGGAGGTGATTTTGCAACTTGGACAGATACGCCCACTGGAAGTTAAGCTTCCTCCTCTCACAGAAACTAGAAGATGGGGGTGCATTTCAAAGAGATGACACCCCAGCCTGTGAGAAAGACATGTCTAGCTCTTAAAGCTGACAAGAGTCTTATTTATTATAGCTTCTGAAAAGACTTACACACATTTCAAAGAGAAAGAACTTACAATTACATGCTTTGCAAAGTAGGTGCTTTAAGACAAGGGAGGGGAGAGAAATCTATTTTCAACAGAGAGAATTAAGGCTCTTTTTTCTATTTTTTGAGACAGAGTCTCGTTCTGTCGCCCAGGCTGGAGCGCAGTGGTGTGAGAACAACTCACTGCAGCCTCAAACTCCTGGGTTTAAGCGATCCTCCCACCTCAGCCTCCACAGTAGCTGGGACCACAGGCATGTACCACCATGACCAGCTCATTTTCTTATATTTGTAAAATATAAGATGGTGTCTCACTCTATTGCCTAGGCTGGTCTTGAACTCCTGGGGTCAAGTGATCCTCTTCCCTTGACCTCCCAAAGCACTGGGATAACGGGCATGCGCCACTGTCACGCCTCTGATTTTTAAATTTTAATTTTGCCCCAATGGAGATTTTTGTATTGGGAATATCATCTGTATGCACAGTGAAGAAGGAACCGCAGGGAGCAAGAGTGGAGGAAAGGTCACTTGGGAGGCATTTGCTGACGCTCAGGCCAGGGATGTGAGGGTGAGAACGCAGAGTTGGACACATGTCTGTGAGAGTTGAAAGTGCTCCCCTGGGGGCTTTTGGAAGTCTTGGCCATGAAGGAAAGCCGAGGAGTCAAGGCTCCTAGGTTTTGGCCTCAGCCACTCTGCAGGGTGACACGCGTTGGGAAAGAATGGCTTAGAGGCGAAAATCAAGAGTTCTCCTTTGGGCACACAAGCGTTAATTTCCTATTGAGACTCCAAGTTCACAGGTCAAGTTGGTAGTTGGGTGTATGAGTCAGGAGCTCAAGGTCAGGAGGGCTGGAGACTACCTTGGGAACAGAAGCTGGTGACGGAGGAGAACTGAAGCACGTGGGGTCCAGGAACCTGACAAGAGAGTGTTCGAGGGAGGGCAAGGTCAGATGGAAGGAGGTGTCAGGGCAGCGGGGACGCCCAAGGTCGCCACGAGACCGTGGGGACCTGCCCACACGAGACTGTGCCTGCCTGGTCAAAAGCCAGGGGTTCCCTGTAGGACGGAGGTGGGGGGGGGGGTCCCCTGGGCAACGGAAGTGAGTGAGGGCAGGAAGCGCTGTTTGAGAACAACCATTCAGATGAGTCTTGCTGGGAAGAGGGTGGAGACATGAGGCAGTGGCCACAGGGGGAGCCTGTTAGGAGAACATATTATTTTGTTTTGTTCTTGATTTTGGTTTTTGAAATTTTTTTAGAAACAGGGTCTAACTCTGGCACTCAGGCTGGAGTGCAGTGGTGCCATCACAGCTCACCGCAGCCTCGAGCTCCTGGGCTCAAGTAATCCTCCTGCCTCAGCCTCTATATAGGCACACACAACTGCACCCAGCTGATTTTTCATTTTTAGTAGAGATGGGGTCTCTGCTACCTAGGCTGGTATTGAACTCCTGGGCTCAAGGGATCCTCCCACCTTGACCTCCCAAAGTACGGGGATTACAGGCAGGAGCTACCATGCCCAGCCAAGATTTAGTTTTGCTCAGCTCTCCAGATATCTATACAGTGAGTCAGAGGTGCACACGGGAAACATCCAAACAAAACAAAACAAAACAAAACAAAACAGTGTACTCTCTGCCCCTGCTCCCACCCACCTCACTGCAGGGAAGGAAGCACAGGTAACAAAGGCTTTTCTGGTTGCATTTGGGGTCTGGGGGACTTTGACTAAAGTGTAAGACACTAGAGGGGAGGAATGGCCCAGGACAAAGGGAAGACTTGGGATGCAGGAGAGAGGAAGGGCAGGAGCAGGAAGGGGGTGGCGGGGGCCGGGCACAGGCCAGGGGGAGGGTGGGCTTTTCTTGGGAGCAGCCAAGTGGCCGGCAGCGGGCAAGGGTCCCAGGCAGGGCTGGGCACACCTAGTGGTGGTGGCACAGGACTCTGCTTTCACAGGGAAATCTCAGCTGAAGCTGGGAGGGCTTTCCTGCAGAATACCAGGAGGGTGTGTGTAGAGGATCCGGCAGGGCGGGTCCAGCCTCAGCAGGTCTCCCTGGCAGCCCCCTCACCCACCAGGCCCAGGCTGGAAAACTTCTTGGCTCTGGGTCTGACTGGCCCCCAGAAACCCCAGCTTCAGACTCCACTTGCTGGACCCTGTCCAGGCTCCTCAGGCCTCCGGGGCCGGACTCTGGGCCAGCCACTGCCCAATGCCACGCTGTCCAGGCACCATGAGTGCTGGTGCTGCCCGGCCTTGGGTCCTTCACCCTCGCGAGTGGCACTGTGACATCACCGAGGCGTTTTGTGTTGACTACCACATCGTCTCACAAAGTGACCCCTGCCCGAGATAGTGAAGCTAATCTGGGAAGCATGTCAGCTCCCCGTAACTGAGTCACTGTACCATCAAGGCTCAGCCTCCCCAGTCCCTCCTTGGCTGGACACGCCAGAGATGGAGCTACCTCCCCGAGTCTAAAAGGAAGACCAGTGTCACCCTGACACCACGCATGGCCCCATGGGCTGATGCGAGGCCTTTGCTGGTGCATCAGTGAGCACACTGGATGGGGCAGTGGGATCTGGCGGGACAGGTTGGTGGGTGCAGGGCTGCAAAAGAAGCGCCTATGCCTGCATTTGCTGAGTTAGAAAATTGTATTGGTCTCTTTATTAGTCTAGCAAGGGGTGGGGACTTGGGATGGTGAGGCCTGGGCCCACTGGGAGAGGGGCATGCGCAGGTCAGCAGGTCAGCAGAGGAGCAGTACAGGGCTGGGGCTGCAGGAGTGATTCTCCCAGGGCCGGGAGAGCCAGCAAGGGTGGTCCGCACTCCGATGGGGCACAGTGTGGCCAGGCCAGGTGGAGCAGCCCCTCCTCAGTGCCGGGTCATCTGTAAGAGGGACATGGAGAGGGCAGTGATCCCCAGGCCCTGGTCCCCAACAGCCCGGTCTCCCCCACAGCCCCCTTCCCTCTCTCACCTTGGCTGGGCTCGGGGGGTATCTGACTTTCAAGGATTCATCATTCATCAGAGACCTCACCAGGCAAGAGCGGCGGTGAGAGAAGGTCTCGAAGCTCTTCTTGCCATGGTAGGACCCCATGCCACTGTTCCCTGCAGAGGAGAAGTTGGCTCAGGGCTCAGCATCCTGCCCCTAGGACACCCCAGGCCTCCCTCTCCACCCTGTCAGGTGCATCCCAGAACCGCAGGGACAGGGAGGTAGAGCCCATCACCTGTCCTTCCCTCAAGTGCTGTGGCCCTCAGCACCCAGCCCCAGATTCTGCTCCTTTTCTGGGAGTCCTGAGGATGGCCAATGTCTACGGTGTCCCCAGGGTATCCACACTGGGGACAACAGTGGGAGTGCCCACCACAGGTCTAATCCCAGCTCTGCCACTAAATGGCTGTGTGACCTCTGGCCTGGGTCACCTTTCTCAGGCCTCCATGAAATAGGCCGGGTGCACCAGGTGACCTCTAGGGCCTTCTATGCTCCCAGGTTAACTGTGGCTGCTGGACGGCCGGCAGAGGCCAAGGCCCACATGGAAGCAGTTAGTGGAAGGCTGCAGCCAGGCTGCTCCAGCCCCTCCTGAATTTCCTGGGTGAGTGTGCCCAGCCCTGGGAGCCCCAGAGAGAGGCAGGGAGGCAGCAAGCTCAGCCCCAGACTCACCCACTCCCCCGAAGGGCAGAGAGTGCAAGGTGATGTGGACGATGACATCGTTGGCCGTCACCCCACCGCTGGATGTCTCTGCAATCATTTTCTTAATCACCTGCACCAGGACCCAGTCAATGACCTCAGTCTCCTGCCCACAGGATGCCCCAGGCCCCTGCCCCACCCCGCCTGGGCACAGCCTAGAGCCACGAGGAGAGGAGCTGGTGGAGGCAGAGCCCCAGCTGCCATCTCCTGCTCTCCCCACAGATCGCATGGCCCTCAGCACCACGTGGGCAGAGTGATGGCAGCCGCCCCCATGTCTGTGTGCAGGGCCCTGGACAAGGACCGCTCATTCAATGCCCTCAGGTGATGCTGCTGTCCTGATCTTAGAGACAAGGCAAAAGGAGCTCAGAAAGATCCAGTGACTCGCTCAAGGTCACACAGCCAGAGAACAGTGCAGCTGCAGTGTGAACCCAGGTCTGTGGGCCCCAGGACCCTGGAGGGGGGCACCCCCGGCCCACCGCACACCTTGTCGTTGCTGGAGAACACATAGAGGGCCAGGGGCTTCTCGTGCTGGTTGATGAACTGGATGGCATCCTCCAGGCTGCGCACACACACAATGGGCATCACGGGCCCGAAGATCTCCTCCTGCATCACCGGGGACTGGGGGTCCACGTCCGTGAGGATGGTGGGCGCTGAGGCAGGGAACCAGCCAGAGTCAGACGGCGTGGAGACCCCCACGTGACCAGCAAGTGCAAGCACCTAGACCCCTGCTCCAACCCTTTTCCAGGTGAAGCTGCCCAGGCTTGGAAAAGGGCAGGGACCAGGCCCAGAGAGCTCTCCCCATAGCTCCCACCTGTGTCCCGGGTGCCATCTGGGCAGACCACTGGGGACAACTACAGATTAACCTGTATAGAGGGACTGGAGATCTGCCTCCAGGAGCAGACACTGCACCCACCAGCCACCCCATGCCCGGCCAGAATTCTCCTGTCTCCTTGACAAACTGGGGGTCAAGTGGGCCCATCTGGTGACCCACAGCCTGGGCATTGGGGGCCCCTCATGGCTTGACACACCTGGGGCTCCTATGGCCTCTGCTGTCCCCGCTCCTGCTGCTGCAGAGGGGTGAGGAGATGAGGCCCTCTCTCTGGGACTTTGTTGGGAGAGGGGATGCCGAGGCTGGGGTAGGGGCTGTGCTCAGCTCCTGCCTGCTGGAGTCTACCCCAGGCCCCCCGGTGAAGCAATTTATCCCCATCCCAGAGTCATGTCTGCTTATCAAGTATCTGTGCCCACGTGCTGTGAACTTGCTGGGAATCCCGGCAGCCTGGGCAGGTGGGCTGTGCTCTCAGGGATCACGCACCTATGTAGCGGGAGGCCGCATCCCCAGTGCCCCCGTAAGCCACCTTCTGGCCCTCAATCAGGCCCATCACCCTCTGGAAGTGCCGGGCACTAATGATTCTTCCATAGTCCCGGGATTTCTTGGCATCTTCCCCATAGAACTCCTGCGGAGAAGAGGAGGGGACTTCAGGTAAGGACATAGACCCTCATCATGGCCAAAGGCTGCACAGATAAATGCCAGCAGTGACTGTCTTCTCGTGGTGGGATTCTGGGTGAAGCTTTTTTCTTCTTCTTTATGCTTTTTAATCTTTTCCAAATTATCTATAGTGAGTGTGCATTACCTTTTTATTTTTCTTAGAGACAGGGTCTTGCTCTGTTGCCCGAGCTGAAGTGCAGTGGTGCAATCACAGCTCATTGCAGCTTCAAACTCCTGGGCTCCAGCCATCCTCCAGCCTCACCTCAGCCTTCGGAGAAGCTGGGATAACAGGCATGCACCACCATGCCACCATGCTTGGCTAATTTTAAAACATTTTTTGTAAAGACGGGGTCTTGTTATGTTACCCAAGCTGGTCTCAAACTCCTGGCTTCAAGAGATCCTCCAGCCTCCACCTCCCAAAGTGCTGGGATTACAGGTGTGAGCCACCGTGCCTAGCTTGCATTATGTTTACATTAGAAGAAAATAAATCCAGTGTTTACAAGTCCCTGGAAGTCGGTTAAGGGGCCATGCCCACCTTGTACCTTACAGCCTCTCATCCCATCCCGCCAAAGGGCCAACACTCACTTTCAGTGACTTCTTGAGCTTCTCCACGATTTGGTTCTGGATCGAGGGGTCACAGAGGATGTAGTCAGGGGCCACACAGGTCTGGCCGCTGTTCATGTATTTCCCCCAGGCGATGCGTCTGTGAAAATCCAAGACTAGACTAAATCCAAGACGTACTGGGGCTTCCCCAAGAGCTGCAGCTCGTTTTGCAGACCCTTGAGCTCTCAGTCAGCAGAAGCCATTGGCTGTGACCTTGCCACCAGTGAGTCCTCCCAAGCAGTCTGCTCAGTTCTAGATCGAGAAGATGAAATGTCCCTGATCACGTTCACTGGGGACTAGCAGGGAATTTCTAAAAGAGTCTGTTGGGGTCAGCCTCTGTGCTCCCTGATCACGCGGTTGCCCCGCACAGCCAGGTGTCACTGCCACTCGGGCCCCCTACATCTCTTGGGGCCACACAGGTGAAATATGGAGGTGGTCAGAGCCCTGGCTAGGGTCGGCAGGTGCAGATATGGGTTCTGCCCCAGACCCTGAGTGGCAGTGGCCCTTCTCCCCTCTGGTCCTGCTCTTCAGAACTCAGACCGCCCTGCCCCAGCAGAGGGCTGAACCCAGAACAGTTCCTTGTGTCCTGAATGTCCCACAATTGCTTTTCCTGCAGCCTCTGCTTGGAGCACTTCCTCAGTGATGCCCACTCCACGAGCAGAGCTCAGCCTAGACCTCTCCACCTCCAGGAAGCTTTCTGGGACTCCCCACTCCTCTTCTGTCCCGTGGTCGTCGCCCCCACCCCCATGTAAGTTTCTGCGAGGACCAGACCACGGCTCCGCGAAGCAGAGGGTGTCTGTGCTACTCAGAGCGGATCCACAGCAGGAGGTGCACTCATGCGTGCTGGAAGACAGAGTAAGGACCCCTGCAGCCAGCAGGCCTGTGCCTCTCACCGGCAAGCCACATCCAGGTCGCAGTTCTTGTCCACGTAGCAGGGACTCTTCCCTCCCAGCTCCAGCGTGACAGGGGTCAGGTGCTTGGCAGCAGCCGTCATAACAATCTTCCCCACTCCCGTGCTGCCCGTGTACAGGATGTGGTCGAACCTCTCCTTGAGCAGCTCCGTGGTCTCAGGGACACCCCCGTTGATTACTGGGTACAGATCCTTCCATGCCAGGAGAGAGGGGAGGCTCAACAAACACCAAGCCCCTCCTCACTCTTGTAAGTGTGGGTGGGCAGTGGCCGAGCCCAGCAGCCCTGCAGCCCAGCAGCCCACCCCGGGGGGAAGGGGCAGTAACTGGTAGTAGACCCCCTTCCCTGACCCAGGGGCTCTGTTTACCCCAGTGAGAGGGCAGCTGCTGAGGCCCATCCTCAGCCCCACCAGTAGCTTGTCTCCTTGCTGTAAGAATTCACCATTCCTCACCCCCCAAGGACCTGGCCCCACACCGTTAGAGGCCATGGAGTTAGGAGGCCCTGGAGAGCACCTCACCTTGTCCAGGTACTGGGGGATGATGGTAGCCAGCAGGCTCGCCATGTTCTCACTCAGCTCCGAGGGCTTGAGGACCACCGCATTCCCTGCAGGGCACATGGAGCCAGGCCTGTGCCCAGGGTACCTCACCCAGAGGCTCCGCCCTCCCAAGGATTACGCCTGAAGCCTCCCCTCCATCATATGTCCTTGGGAGAGTGGATGGAAGAGTTGCTGGCACCCACACAGGCCACGGGGCACACCAGGAGCACGCACGGCCACATGACACAGGGACACGCACAGGCACATGCGGGCCAGAGCTGCATCACCTGCCCCTCTGAGTTGGGCTCTGGCCCCTCCTAGGAATGCATATTAGGTGACAGAGGCGCGGGAAGGTAGGCCCTCTCTCCATCATCAAGTGTGGACACTGAGCCTGGCTGGACCTCAGGCACTAAGAGGCCTGGCTAAATAGCTTGGTCTGCACAGCCTCCTGCGACAGGCCCAGCAAACCCTTATCTGACCCCAGGACTCTTAACACAGGCCTGGGTCCGTCCTGGCGCGGCTCTGCGGTGGGGGATGGTGCTCTTCCAGCTTCCCTTCCCGGCCGAGCCACGCACCTGCAGCGATGGCGCCCACCATGGGCTGGATGGTGAGGTTGAAGGGATAGTTCCAGGTGCCGATGACCAGGACCACGCCTAGCGGCTCCGAGTGGATGTAGAGCTCGTCCTGCAGAGTCTGGGACGTCTTCTCCACAGGCTCGTCCGCGGCCCACTCGGGGAGCTTCTGGATCATGTACTCGATCTCCTCCAGGACGTACACCACCTCCTCATAGTAGGCGGTCCATTCATTCTGCAGCGACACGGCCTGAGTCAGCTTTCAGGGCCAGGGCCCGCCTGCAGCTGGAGCCGTGGGGAGCCCCACCGCTCAGTTGCCAGGGTGATGGGGGCCGCCCACACAGCCCGGGGTGGAGGTAGCTGCAGAAGGTCCCCCCGGGGGAGGCAGAGACAGGATTAGCCTTGGACCTGTGGATCTGAGAGGACCCCTTTCTGCCAGAGCGGGGCCCAGGCAGGTTTGGATGTGTGGGGCCCCAGGGGAGAGAGCAGGTGAAGGGGCCAGGCATGGACAAGGAGATGGATCCAGGCAGGGGGAATAGAATGGGGCAGAGGAGAGAGTATATGGGGGGGGGGGGGGGGGGATGGATCTGGGGAGGAGGGCTGGATCGGGGGAGGGGGAATGAATCCGGGGAGGGGGGCTGGATCGGGGGAGGGGAGCTAGATCCGGGCACTGGGGGATGGATCTGGGCAGGCAGGATGGAGCCAGGCCCTTGAGTTGTCTGGCGGCGGATACAGAGCCAAGGGCTGCTGGGCGCTCAGGAACTCCTGGGGGGAGCAGGGGTGAGAAGAGGGGGTGCAGATGGCGGAAAACGGGTCTCTTTTATAAATTTGGCTGTGAAGAGCAACACAGAAACTGTAAAGTCAACAGAGTAGGTTTCCTTGTTGTTTCTGGTTTAAATAAATCCTGAGCAATTTATTTAAAAGTGCAGAATTAGGATGGGCGCCGTGGCTCACGCCTGTAATCCCAGCACTTTGGCGGGCTGAGCGGGCGGACCACCTGAGGGCAGGAGTTCAAGACCAGCCTGGCCAACATGGTGAAACCTCGTCTCTATTAAAAATATAAAATTAGCCGGGCATGGTGCTGCGTGTCTGTAATCCCAGCTACTTGGGAGGCTGAGGCAGGAGAATCGCCTGAACCCAGGAGGCAGAGGCTGCAGTGAGCTGAGATCGCGCCACTGCACTCCAGCCTGGGTGACGAGTGTGAAACTCTGTCTCAAATAAATAAATAAAATAAAATAAAGTGCAGGAGCAAAGAAGGTAGTCGGTGGGAGGATGAGCTCCCGAGGACCCCAGGCAGGATGTGGGGGCAGCAGAGGTCTGCGAATACGGGGGCGTCTCGTCTTGCTCAGAGGGAGGGTCTGAACAGCCCCAGTGAGGACGGGGAGGGAGGGAAGAGCCCCCCCATGCCCTCTGGGATGCCAAGCTGCACTGTTTCCTGGTGTGGAGAACCAGATGGTCGGGCGTGGGGCTGAGGAATGAGGGGGGCCGGAAGTTCGGGGTGTCAGAGCAGCGGGAGAGTTGAAATAGGGGGCGCTGCGTGCGGGACGCGGAGGCCGGGGCAGGAGGAAAAAGCCCGCGAGGCGGGGGCGCGGCGGAGGGGAGGGCGGGCGCTCCGTCTCGGCGGCTTCCTGAACCAGTCCAGGCTGCACTGCCCCCGCCCCCGCCCCATCGCGTGGCGCCGACACTGGCGGAGGGTGGCCGCCCCGCCCCGGCACCTTGTGCAGGTCCGCGGCCAGCGCGCCCGCCAGCTCCTGCTCGCGCTCCTGGATCATGCGCCGCAGCGCCTCCAGCTGCTGGATCCGGAACTGCAGCGGGCGGGTCCGGCCCGAGTTGAAGGCGGCGCGCGCGCGCCTCACCGTCTCGCTGATCTGGCTCATGGTGCCTGGGGACAGAGAGCACCTGCAGCGGCGGGGGACCCGAGCGCGCCCTGAATTCTACAGGAAGGAGACTTGCCTGGGCCCGGGCGCGGCCCTGCGGAAAATGGCCTTCCCTCTGGAAGGTCCGTTTTCTGCCTCGCCTCCTCTCCCTCCCCTCGCTCAGACGCCTGGGACCCCGGCTGCCTTGCGCCCCTGAGCGGGCGACACCCGCAGCGACACGCGTCTGGAGCGGAACTGCTGCTGAGGGCCCTTGGCAGCGTGCTGGGGGCAGGGCCTTTCCCGGACTCCCCGGCTCCACTACTTGCTTGCCAAGCTGGTGGCACTGTCCCAGGCCACACCCCAGGTAGATTGGGGGGCACAGGCCGCGATTCCACACCCAAGCCGATAAAGGAAAACCTAGCCCAACCCTTCTGGCTAAGCCATTGTTCTAAAATGCGCTGGTTTCTTAGCAGAGCTGAACAGGCTTGGTGTTTAAACCCATGCGTGGCACACGCGGGAGACGCACGCTCATGCCCGCCAAGGATTCACAGAGCTGCAGATTTCCACAAAGAGGGATGGAGGCGATTCCTGCCACCTGTACACGAAACCATAGTGGCAAATTGCGATGGCCCCGCTTGGGGCACCTTGGCAATATCTGACAAAAGCTTTTCAAACATATTTCTCTGTGACAAAGAGGTCCTACAGCCTTTCCTAAACATTCATGAATAAGAAAGTCATCACTGTTTTCTATAACAGGAAAATATTGGAAACACCCAAGTCTGCAGGAGGAGACAGTTTACATGACTCCTGTCACACCCACGTGAGGGATTACTGTCCATGTTGAGGGGTAAGGAGGAGCAGGTGACTCAGCATGTTTATAGGGGCTCTCTATACTAGGGGTGTCCCAGGCACTGGGGATAAGAAAGAAAACAGGTTAAGGGCCTGGCGCGGTGGCTGTCGCCTGTAATCCTAGAAAGCACTTTGGGAGGTGGGTGGATCACTTGAGGTCGGGAGTTCAAAACCAGCCTGGCCAACATGGTGAAACCCGTCTCTAAAAATACAAAAATTAGTTGGGCGTGGTGGTGGGCACCTGTAGTCCCAGCTACTTGGGAGGCTGAGGCAAGAGAATCACTTGACCCAACCGGGGAGGCAGAGGTTGCAGCGAGCCGAGATTGTGCCATTGCACTCCAGCCCGGGCGGCCGAGCAAGACTCTGTCTAAAACAACTCTGTCTAAAAAAGAAAGAAAAAAAAGAAAAAAAAAAAACAGGTTACAGAACAACAGATGGACTAGGGGTGTGTGCGCACACACACACAAGCTCTAACATGCAAGAAAGGACTAGAAGGGTGGCCCCCAACATGACGGGACAACTGATGGGGGTGGAATTATTGAAGATCTGTTTTCACCTTAAGCAACATTTGATCTTTTGCAATGAGCTTGTATTTTGTAAATGTTTGGTGCATTTTAAGACAGGCAATACATGCTTCTAAAACAAAGTGTAAAAGATAGCAAAGGGGCACAGAAAACAGTCCACTTCCCTCCTCCCTGCTCCGCAGCTGTCAGGGCCACCCCCCAGAGGGGCCACTGTTACCAGTTCCTTACTCTCCTTTCAGAGATACTCAGCCCATCTGCAGACATAGCATAACTTTTAACCTCAGCAAAAATAGGAGATGGCCATGTTTTAAAACCTTGTATATCACATTGTACATAGATATGTGACCCTGCCTACATTCCATGGAGTGGCTTCCAATCCTTCCTCTGCCTCTCCTCTCCAGGCTTTCTGACCCCAACCCCAGGCTTTCTGCACAGGGAGGAGGGACCTGCTGGCATCCGAGGTGCTCTAAGCCGGCCCTTCCATGGCCCCTCCCTGTGATCTGATAGGAGCCTGGGGAAGCCCCCTCACTGGGACCTCCTCAGCCCCATGGGCCAGGCCCCTCCTGCTGGTCACAAACCCAGCCCTGTAGGAAGGTCCTGCTTCTCTGCCCAGCCTTGTAAGGTCAAACCAGGGCAGCAGCCTTAGACACCGGCCACCAAGGGGGACAGCCCAAGTGGGAAGAGCCTGGTGAGCATGGGATGGGACTGGCCTTGCACCCCAGTGTCACCACTCAGAACTGTGGTCTCTGGGCAGAACGGCCTTCCCAGGGCTTCCCTGAGAGACGGGTTAACAAAGGTGCCGCTTCACAGAGATGAGAGGAGACCAAAGCCCCTCACGTCGCAGCTGCACCCGGATGGGCACCTCCCCAGAGCCAGCTGCCTCGTACCCCATATCCCTGCACCCCACCCTGCTCATCTGTGCCAGTGCTGACTTTGCCCGCGTGCCACCTCCTCCCCTCCTCATCGCCTTCCATCCTCACAAAAGCGCTGCAGTGATGCCCATGAATAAACAGAGATGAGTGTGTTTTATAGATGAGGAAAGGGAGACTGAGAGACGATAAATGCTCTGTCTGACCTCACAGTTAGCAAGCAGCACATCAGGGTTGGAAACCACATCTGTCTCTGTTGGCCGCTCGTGCCTTTGGCACTCAGCTCTGCCGCCTTCCCTCCAGTGATGGAGTCTTACAGCCCATCAAGGCCTCTCACCCCACGGCCACCTTGGTGTCCCTGCTCCGAGGGTCCCTGGACCTCCACCTCCTGGTTTGGGGGATGGCAGAACTGCCAAAGGTCCAGGAGGACGCTCCAGAGATGGTCCCAGAGGCAGGGACCAGCCCTCTGGGAGACTTGCGACACTTAGGCCCCTGCTCCTAGTGCAGGCTCCACCTAGACAAGAGAAAAAATAAGGCACGCAGGGAAGACAATTACCTTTGACACAGCCTCTCCTGGTACCTGGGGCTCCCGGAGCGGCAAGAGCCAGGAGGGCGCGTATTTAAGGACCATCCTCCATTGAGCCCTTGGAGTTCCTGCCCAGGAAGTTTCCGTGAGAAGGAATAAACAATATTCAAATGCAGGGTGTGGCATAGCCTGGACCTCTGCTCCCTGCAGCCCTGGTTTTGGGGATTAGGTCCCGGGCTGTCTGCTTTTGTTTGCTTCTGAAATCCAAGAATGTGTCTGAAGGTTTGGGCAGGGCACACATCCAGTCTTCAAAAGAGCCTGTGTTTGCCCTGGGCGTTGGAGCTGCTTGACTGATTCAGGGGGGCTGATTGATTCAGCCTGGCGTGGAGCTCTTCCAGCTTTCCAACCTGCAACTGCCAGATGCCGTGCCCCCAGTTCTCTGGTTACATAAGGCCGGCAGGGGTGAGCCACGAGCCACGGCTGGAGCATGCTGCTCCCCCAAAAGGCGCCCCCAGCCACCACTGCCCCGGCCCTTCACATCTCCCAGTGTGCACAGGGCCCCATGGAGACAGGGACCCTAACACTGGGGAGCCACACGCTGGGGGCTTTCGATGGGGGTCTCCAGTCCATAAATCTGCGCTCCTGTTGAAAAGCTGAGAAGAGGGACAAGGAGGGTGAGAACTCTGGGAAGTTCCTTCTGTGTGGACCCCAGGAAACCAGAGACGCCTGGGAAGGAAGGAGTCTGGAAAGCCCTTTCCACGCTGTCTGAGGGATGTTCATCGGGCTCCCGCTCTGCACCCCGCTGTAGGGAGGGGGCAGGTGTGGAATGGCACGCGTGGTCACCTCTCACACTCCCACTGCAGCCACGGACTCGCCGCCCCTCTCGCCAGGCACTTCCTGCCACCCTCACCCGCCTGCAGGCTGCTCCCCAGCCTGGGAGCCTTGCTTCCCAGTTCCCTCGAGGGAAACGCAAGGTCCCCGTCGTGGCCGACCAGTCCCGAGGATGTCCTCTGGCCCTCCTGCGTCTCTCCACCTGGAACGCCCTTCCCCTCCGTCCACCCACACCGCTCCGACGTGCGGCGGGAAACAGCCCCGACCCCTCGAAACGCTGTCTTCTCTCCCCATTATTCTTGCCCTGGAGCATTTATGTCCTGTTTCCTACCTGTCCTTTAACTTCTGACAGCTAGAATTTGATTTCTTCACTGCTGTAATCTCCATACAGCATTTATAGTAGATGCTCAATAAATACTTATTGACTGTAGTCCCCCTACTTGGGAGGCTGAGGCTGGAGAACTGCTGGACCCAACCCGGGAGACAGAGGTTGCAGTGGGCCGAGATTGCGCCATGGCCCTCCAGCCTGGATGACGGAGCAAGACTGTCTAAAAAAAAAACAAGAAAAGAAAAGAAAGAAAAAACAGCTTACCGAACAACAGATGGACTAGTCCTTTCTTGCACATTAGAGTGCACGTGTGTGTACAGATGTACAACAGATATACACATGTGCGTTCTAACATGCAAGGACCAGAAGGGTGGCCCCAACGTGACGGGAAAACTGATGGGGGTGGAATTACTGAAGATCTGTTTTCATCTTAAGCAACGTTTGACTTTTTGCAATGAGCTAATGAGTTTGTATTTTGTAAATGTTTGGTGCATTTTAAGACAGGCAATACATGCTCATGAAACAAAATGTAAAAGACAGCAAAGGGGCACAGAAAAAGTCCACCTCCCTCCTCCAGAATAAACAGGAAATCTCAAAATGACGTGAACACTATAGTGACCAGATCGGCGGAGGAGGCTGGTGGGGCTGGGATGAGACTCCTCGGGAGGGAACATCATCAGAGCTGAGTGAGAAGTGTATGGGCAGGGAACAGCAAGGGGGCTC
This sequence comes from Cheracebus regulus, assembly GCA_963574635.1. Lineage (NCBI taxonomy): Eukaryota > Metazoa > Chordata > Mammalia > Primates > Pitheciidae > Cheracebus > Cheracebus regulus. The sequence goes on along the minus strand of CAUYQU010049243.1, from coordinate 9,586 downwards.
GGAAGAGCAGAAGCAAAGGCACAGAGGCAGGGAACATGACGTCATGGGAAAGCTGTGATGTGTCCACTGTTGCCAGCAGGAGGTGTGGGGAGCAATGATGCTCCCGGGATGGGGGCTCACGGAGGCCTGTGGGCCAGGCCGGCGGCGGGGACGTGGGGCACTGAGGAGCTTATTAGAAGGACAAACATCTGAGAGTTTTTGTTTTAGAGAACCCCCTGGACAGGGCGCAGTGTGAGAACGGTCTGGACTGAAGCTGCAGCTTCCAGCAATGCAGGCAAGAAATGATGAGACCCCCAAATAAGACTAACAGAATGGCAAACATTCCAGAAACAGCAGAAGGAAGCATCTGCAGGACCTCGCACATGGGGGCCCTGGACTGGGTGGTAGGTGCAGAGCCGGGAGCCTCCTGAGAGGGGGAAGACCAGGCGGGGGCCCAGGCCGGTGCCAGCCTCTCCCCTTTCCTGGTGGCAGCAGCTGATTATCTTTGCAGGTGACCCCTTCCCACTTGATGAGATGGTCAACCAGGTGCCTGCTCCAGGCCAGCCACGGGTTGGGGTGGGCTCCCCACAGGGCCTCCCCGATTCTCCTGGGAATGTAGACCTTGAGTAGAGGGCAGAGTGCAAGGCCGAAGACCATTAGGAGCTGACTCATCATGGCAGGGGCCCACCCCTGGCTGAACCATGAAAGCAACGAGCAAAAGCCCGCAATGCAGCAGTGAGTCGCAAAGTGACCACAACAGGGCCTGGCAGGCCAAGGCCCGGGAAAGGTCAGGTGGCGTGGGTGGCGTGGAAAGCGGCAGCAGCAGTGGTGGACGCGCCAGAGCAAGAAGCCCAGAAGCAGTTAAAATCCACAAAGAACGAAATCCTTGTTTGCCTGTTTGGGTTTTGGTTACCGTTTCTATACTGGCAAAAGCGTGGGTTGTGACAGAAACTTGCAGATACTTGTTTTTCGGATTTTTTTTTCTTCTTTTCTGAGACAAGGTCTTGCTCTGTTGCCCAGGCTGGAGTGCAGTGGCGCCATCACGGCTCCTTGCAGCTTTGAATTCCGGTGCTGAAGTGATCCTCCCACCTCCTGACGACAGGAACGCACCACCGTGCTTGGCTAATTTTTAAATTTTTTGTAGAGATGGGTCCATTATGTTGCCCAGGCTGGTCTCAAACTCCTGGGCTCAAGTGATCTTCCCACCTCGGCCTCCCAAAGTGCTGGGGTTGCAAGCAATCTTTGCAAGCCCTAGTCCTCCGCCCCCAATGCCTCCTCCTCACCTGGGCTGTCACTCTCTCTCTCCCAGGCTACTGTTCCTGCCATCCACCTACTCTCCTTGAGTCCAGGCTCAGTCAGGCACCTAACTCTTCACCTACCACCCAATCCAGGCCTCCCAGGTGCTGTATCCTACAGATGCTTCCTTCTGCTGTTTCTGGGATGTTTCCCATCCTGTTAGTCTTATTTGGGGGTCTGTAATCGCAGCTGCCAGAGAGGCATGTGGATGCTGAGGACCTGAGCATGTCTCTCCCCCCACTCACATCCCTGGGTGGCTCCCCTTGCTCTCAGAAAGCTTCCTCCCATGGCCTGTGAGCCCCTGCCCGGCCTGGTTCCTGGCTGCCTCGGCAGCCTCCCTTGGCACCTCGTCCCACATTCTCACTGCACTCTAGTCCGCTGGCATTCCTTGACTGAACCCAGCGATTCCTACCGAAGGGCCTTTGCACATGCTGTTCTCACTCCCTGGGACACTTTCTCTTCCACTGCACCAGACTCCCTGACCTCTCTCACCCCCCCAAATAAAACCTTCATTACTTCCAAGAACTTGTCACAACCTGCAATCCTATCTCTGTTTGCATGACCATGTGTTGATTGTTTTTCTTCGCTGTCCCCCCACGGACTGGAATGTCCACAAAGGCAGATATCTCAACTTCTGCTCAGTACCGTATCCTGGCACAAGGGAGACCTCTGAGGATGCGGAAGCAGCCCACTATACCAAACCACCCGTCGGACAGGAAATGATCAATCATTTAGCAAGATGATTTTCAGCAAATTCACCCAAAGCTAGCAGAAAAAGTGTTGAATGGATGAATGAATGAATGAATGAAAAGCGAGTTTGCTTAAATTTCAAGGAACATTTAGATTGGAAATAGTTGTTGGGAGGGGAAACCACTTCCTTTATGAGTAGAAGGAGCCTGGGCAGCATAGAAAGAAGAGACCCATCTCTACAAAAAATAAAAAATTAGCTGGGAGGCCGGGTGCAGTGGTTCACGTCTGTAATCTCAGCACTTTGGGAGGCTGAGGTGGGCAGATCACTTGAGCTCAGGAGTTTGAGACCAGCCTGGCCAACATGGTGAAACCCCATCTCTACTAAAAATATAAAAATTAGCTGGCCATGGTGGCGCATGCCTGTAATCCCAGCTACTCAGGAGGCTGAGGCAAGAGAATCGCTGGAACCCAGGAGCTGAAGGTTGCAGTGAGCTGAGATCATGCCATTGTACTCCAGCCTAGGCAAGACTCCATCTCAAAAAAAAAAAAAAATTAGCCTGGCATGGTGGCATACATCCAGCTACTTGAGAGGCTGAGGTGGGAGGATCGCTTGAGCCCGGGAAGTTGAGACTGCAGTGAGCTGTGATCGTGCCAGTACACTCCAGCCTGGGTGACAGACTGACCAGGACCGTGTCTCAAAAAAAAAAAAAAAAAGAGTAGAAAAGAGAAAATTAGGCAGTGGGTCCTAGGGATCTCCCCATTGGTTAAAAGAGCTATGCCTCAGGAAGACAAATATCGCGTGTTCTCTGTGGTGTGTGGGAGCCAAACAAGTGGATCTCATGAAGCTACAGAGTCGATTGGTGGTTACCAGGCTGGGAAGGTGGGGAGGTGCGGGACTGAAGAGAGCTTGCTCGGTGGGTACAAATACATCCTTGCTTGTGTTCAGCCAGGCACAGTGGCTCACACCTGTTATCCCAGCACTTTGGGAGGCTGAGGCGGGAGGATCTCTTGAGGCTAGGAGTTTGAGACCAGCCTGGGTGACAAAGCAAGACCCTATAGCTACAAAAAATTTAAAACTCAGTTGGGCATAGTGGCACGCGCCTGTAGTCCCAGCTACTTGGGGAAGCGGAGGTGGGAGGATTGCTTGAGCCCAGGAGTTAGGCCACAGAGAGCTGTGATGGAGTCACTGTGCCCAGCCAAGAGCAGCCAGTCAACTACTGTTACAGAGCCCCTCATTGGAGAGGCATGAAATCAGCAGAATGGGCTGTGCCCAGGGCACTTTCCCCCACTGTGTCCGCACCTTCTGAGGACTCGTAGGAAAGCACTTAGGAAAGGACTTCTGGGGCTTCCTCATCTCTCTTTATCTGCCGCTAGTCATAGTGCTTCATGCATAGTGGAAGCATGTTGAATGGGCAAGCAGCCGCAACATGCTTCAGAGAAGCTGCAGGTTTGCAGCTGGGGAGGTGAGTGTGAGCGAGGGGCGCCTCCCCCAAGCTGCTGCAGAGGCCCCAGTCCTCACCTTGTCTCCCTTAGACGTTCCTGCTCCCAGGAAACTGTGGCTCCCAGGCCCAGGCCCTGACTCCCAGGAAGCCTCTGCTGAGTCAGGACAAAGGGCACCTGTGGGGCAGACAGCATGAGTGCTGGCTGGAGGGGACGTGGGATCATCCTGGCTAAGTCAGCCTGCCAGGCAGGATGGCAGCAAACTGCAAGTCATGGTGAGTTAGGCACAGGCAGCCTCACAGCAGGAATGCCCAGCCCTCCCAGCCCAGGCGGAACCTGCCTGAGTCACCGCCTGGCCAAAGCCCCAGCTGCAGAGCTCTGGAGACCAGCCCATGCCCCGGCCGTTCTGCAAGGGACACAGTGGGCATGCCAGGCGGACATGCCAGGGCACGCTTGGGTCAGTGCTGCCAGTCTCTTCGGGTCTGGGAAGCCCCATCCTGGATCTTAACAGACAGGGAATGTGCCCTCATCACACATGAAATAGAATGTTTACTCGAAAAATGCAAAGAAAATTTAAGGTTTTTTTGTTTTGTTTTGTTTTGTTTTGTTTTGTTTTGTTTTGTTTTGTTTTGTTTTGTGATGGAGTCTCGCTCTGTAGCCCAGGCTGGAATGCATGTAGTAGGGGGATCTCAGCTTATTGCAACCTCCACCTTCCAGGTCCCGGTTCAAGTAATTCTCCCACCTCAGCCTCCCAAGTAGCTGGGATTACCGGCACGAGCCACCACGCCCAGCTAATTTTTATATTTTTTAGTAGAGACGAGGTTTCAGCACGTTGGCCGGTCTGGTCTTGAACTCCTGATCTCGTGATCCACTCACCTGGGCCTCCCAAAGTGCTGGGATTACAGGCATGAGCCACCACACCTGGCCAGAAAATGTAAGTTTTATTTCTTCACAATAATCACACAAATGTAGTTTTACAGACATAATACATGTTGTTTAGCTCAGACTTTTTCTTGTGTACTTACTTGGCTTGTCCCCTTCTCAATATGAGTCTCTCATCAGTAACCTCCAATGTTTTCCCTAAGTTTTTCTCAGTGCTTACTTAACATACACTAAGTAAAAATGTACATGACACACTGGGAGCTGTCAGCATTTTAAAAGTGGAGCCTGGGTGCGGTGGCTCACACTGCAATCCCAGCACTTTGGGAGGCCAAAGCGGGCGGATCACAAGGTCAGGAGATCAAGACCATCCTGGCTAATACGGAGAAACCTCATCTCTACTAAAAATACAAAAAAATTAGCGGGGCATGGTGGCACGTGCCTGTAGTCCCAGCTACTCAGGAGGCTGAGGCAGGAGAATCGCTTGAACCCAGGAGGCAGAGATTGCAGTGAGCCAAGACCGTGCCATTGCACTCCAGCCTGGGTGACAGATCGAGGCTCTCTCAAAAAAAAAAAAAGCAGAGCCTCATCACACACTCTTTTCTGCATCTTCTGACCCCACTCCCTCCAGGGAGGCTGGGAGCTGGAGTCCATCCCTCCTCCGGGCTGTGTGAAAGCAGTGTTGAGCATGTTGAGTGGGCAAGCAGCCGCAGGGTCCCCGTGGATGGGAGACCACTTTGCCATCCAATGTGGATCAGTGCTCCATGGGCCGTCTGTCAGTCTTCACAGGTGTTGCCGGTGGATGTCCACCAAGGTGGCCCTAAGGGGCTGTTGTAGCTTCGGCCGGCCTAGCAGTGGGCGACATTCTCTGCCTTCTCCCTGCCGCCTGGTGATTGGAGCACTCCTCACTGTGCAATGGCCGTTGGCATTTGTCCATTTCCTGATAGGCGTTTGTAAAGATTTCCTTGCTGGTGTCTAGGAGCTCTTTGCATATTACAGCCATCTGTATCACTAGTATTTTCCTGAATCTATGGTTTGTCCACAAACTTTATTTAGGGCATTTTTTTTTTTTGCTATATACAAGTTTTTATATAGCTAAATAGAACTCTCTTGTTTTCATTTAGATTAGTAGGAGAGTCCTCCTTACCCCAGGGTTCATTTCTAATTTTCTGTTAAGATTTGTATTGTTTTATTATTTACTTTGAATCCATCAAGAGTTGATTTTACAAATGCAAGTGGAAATGCACACTGATTTCCTCTCAGATGCACAGCGTGTGTGCCAACACAGCAACTCCACCCCTTCCTGACCCTTTGCTGTGTGCCAGGTCTGAGCACTTCCACGCATGAAGTCCTTCAGTCCTCACAAGTACCCAAGAGGTAGGAGCTATCATTATTTCCATCTGACAGATGTGGAACTGAAGCACAGAGGCTAAGGGACTTGCATAAGGTCACACAGCTAGTGAGTGATCGAGCCAAGTTTCACCCAAGGATCTGACCTAGGCGTCCCCTTGAGGAGACTCAGATCCTGGGGAGTGCTTTCCTCCCAGGTTTGCGAATGTATTCCCGGAGTGTGGAATACAGTTTTCTCCAAATTCTGTTCTCATTCCTAGTCTTATACGTGTCTGCTGTTCCCATCCTCCTTACCAGGGAAACGGAAGTTACCATGAGCTCAGGTCTGTTTCATCAGTGCTTGCCGAGACCAATCCATGCGTGGGGTTGCTTATCCATTCCAACAGAAGTATGAATGAGATGCATGTTGGTTTTCTAGCTCATTGATTTCTATTTTTATCCATTTGTACGTTTTTTTGGTACTTAAACGGTATAGGTCCTTTTATTTTTGTTTTCCTATTATAATACAGAAGGAACAAAAGTCTTCGCTTTTCCTCTGAATTTGCTGCTGGAGCTCAAGTGTGCGTTGGCCTTCGACGATGCCCTCCGCATACTTTAAGTCACCTGAAGCTCGCTGCACCCTGATCCTCCTGAACATGAGGAAGAACTGGTTGGATCCCCCAGACAAGTGGCAGACACTGGTTTTGGTGGCCACAGGGGGCGCCACGTGCGACAGGCACATACATGCTGAGTCCTACCGGTGGAGGAGGTAGTATCTTTGTTTTTTTGTTTTTTTCCTTTTTGTGGAGAATGGGGTCTCACTATATTGCCCAGGCAGGTCTCGAATTCCTGGGCTCAAGCTATCCTCCCACCTCTGCCTCCCTAAGAGCTGGGATTACAGGCGTGAGCCACAGCACCAGCAGCAGGTAGTACCTTTGAAGATTCCATTGACCACCTGACCACAGCTAGCCAGGGGCGTGGTATCGAGGGGTGCCACCTGAGCAAGCCAACCTGGATGGCCTGGCCTCTAACAACTCAGGGATAACACGGGCTTCAGGAGGGACCCTCTGGTCCAGCTGCCCCACCCTGCCGCCCTTATCAGCTCCAAGTCCCTCTCCAAGCCTTTGCCAAACTCCCCAAACGCTCTGCTCTCCTCCTTTTCCCACCCCAATTCCCCACCTTCCTCATCTCCACCATCCACCCAGGAGGCGTCTGCCACTGGTAACATGGCTGTAGGATCCCCCTTGATGCGAGAGGTGGGCTCCCAGAAAGACCCTGGGAAGTCCCCCAAGGAGTCTGGCCAGGGGAACCCATTTATGCTGTTCCTCTGCCTGGCCATCCTGCTGGAACACCACGACCACATCCTGCTCAATGGGCTGGATGACAATGAGCTGGCCAGGTACTTAGACAGCTTTGTGCAGAAACACCACCTGGGGCGTGTCCTGCGCTGTGCCGGGGCTCTCTTTGTTGATTACCTGCATTCAGAAGTGTGGGACCCAGAGGAGGGGCGGAGGCTACAACCGCATCTTGATCAGGCCCACCATCAGCCACACCAGATCTCCACTCTGTGCCACGAAGGCCAACACATGAGAACCCCACTCCCCGCATGCCATCCCTGGACCTGCTGGAGCATAGAGCCCTTCCTCCCCGGGTCTAAGCATGTGGGGCTGTGCTTCAACACTGCCCCCCAGAGGCCACGCCCTGTCTATTCGGCTTCTGTGTTTTGTTTTGTTTTGTTTTGTTTTGTTTTGTTTTGTTTTAAGACAGAGTTTTATTTACCCTTGTTGCCCAGGCTGGAGTGCAATGGCACGATCTCGGCTCACCGCTACTTCCGTCTCCTGGGTTCAAGCGATTCTCCTGCCTCAGACTTCTGAGTAGCTGGGATTACAGGTGCCCACCATCACACCTGGCTAATTTAAAAACTATTTTTAGTAGAGATGGGGTTTCTCCATGTTGGTCAGGCTGGTCTCAAACTCCCGACCTCAGATGATCCGCCCGCCTGGCCTCCCAAAGTGCTGGGATTACAAGCATGAGCCACCGCGCCCAGCCTGTTTCTGTTGTTTTAACAACTATAATTTACACACATTAAAAAAAAAAAAAAAAAAAACTCCACTTATTAAATCAGATGCATGGGTTATTTTTTTAATCATTGCCTTTTATTGATTGGCCTGAGAGCTGGGTATTGAATGCTCCCACTGTAACTGTAACTCCCACTTTATCAAGCTCTCCTTACAATTCTAGTCACTTTTGTTTCGTGTATTTAACCATCATTTTGCTTAGTCCCTATAGGCCGATGACTTTTCTCCTTTATGAGTTTGCTTTTCTCATCACGTGCTCTAAGCCGCAAGTCCGCCCGTCTGTGGCGCGCCCATCTGCGTCCTGCCCGTCCACACGCGGCCTGTGCCCAGCCCTTCCCGACCTCGCTGCTCCACCTGCCTCCCATCAATCCTGCATGGCGAGGGCTTTTTTTTTTTTTTTGAAACAGAGTCCCACTCTGTCGCCCAGGCTGGAGTGCAATGACACAATCTCGGCTCACTGCAACCTCTGACTCTCAGGTTTAAGCAATTCTCTTGCCCTCAGCCTCCCAAGTAGCAGAAATTACAGGTGACCGCCACAACGCCAAGCTATTTTTTTGGTATTTTTAGCAGAGATGGGGTTTTTTCGTGTTGGCCAGGTTGGTCTCGAACTCCTGACTTCAGGTGATCTGGCTAGGGCTTATTTTCAGGCGATATCCTGCCAGCCTCTGTCTGTGTAATGACTGAAATGCTTGGGTTATCCTCTCCATCTGCCCCTGCAGTGAGCGGTTTACTTCACTCGGTTATTTCCCGCTGTCTGCAGTGCTGTTTCTTCACCTCCCCTGGCTTGCCTGTAAGTTCCTTCCTGCCTTTCTACGGGTCCTCTCCTGCCTATCAGTGGGTCCTCCCGTCTCTGCTCTACAATCACTTGTGCATTTCTCTACGCCACCGTTTCCCACTGTGGGCTGCCCTCCAACGCCAGGACACGAGCTTCAGACTCGCCTCTGCTCCTCTGCCACTCCAGGCCCTGGCTGTGGCATTTGGGATAGGCACCCCTGCCCCTCCCCACCTCTGTGTCCCGGGGATTTTGCCCCCACTTCTAAAAGTCCAGAGCCCTCTTGTACTTTAGTTTTACGCTATTATTTGGCCCAAGTGAGGCATGGATACAAAATGACTTTTTTTCCCAATCACTGCCAACCAAGGCATGGCGGGAAATCTTACTTATTTTACACCCGTAAGATGTCTCAGCAGATCCTGTCCTTCCTGGCTGGTGTCCCATATCAAACTCCAGGTCCAGCTGAATTTAGTGAATGCGCTTCTGCCCAGCCCAGCCTGGGTTGGGCCTGTGGCCCTGAGGAAGAGGGCAAGGCCTCACTACCCCGCCCACTCTGGGTCCCCCAAGTCTCCCTTTCCCTCTGGAATACTGGCTGGCAGGAGAAAAATGGGCCAGAGCTAAGGCCTTCGGACCTAACTGGTGCTCCTGGGAGGTGCGGCTCTCAGCAGCCCTGCAGTGTTCGCCCACCATTGGGTTCCTGGAGAGGGAGGGAGATTTCTGCTGCCCCCATATCCTCTGCCAAGTACCTTCCATGGGGCTCCTCACCTTGCCAGCGGGTCCCTGGCCATGGTCTTGGCAAGGTGGCTCGCCTAGCAAGCCTCCTGGGGTGCAGCTGGCCCGGAGGGAGTAAACGCATCCTCTGCATGCAAAATGCAGTTGCGAGCACCCTCCTCAGCCTCTTTCTGCCCAGACTTCTCTGTCTCATTCTTTTTATTATTATTATTATTTTTTTTTTTTGACAGAGTCTTGCTCTGTTGCCAGGCGCCAGGCTGGAGTGCAGTGGCACAATCTCAGCTCACTGCAATCTCTGCCTCCTGGGATCAAGCAATTCTCCTGCCTCAGCCTCCTGAGTAGCTGGGACTACAGGCACGTGCCACCACGCCCAGCTAATTTTTGTATTTTT
>CAUYQU010049242.1:0-14360 GCA_963574635.1 Cheracebus regulus | reverse complement strand
TTGTGGATTTATCCACCTGTCGTCTTTGTAATTGCCGACTTTCAGATTGGGTCTCTGAGTGAACGTCCGGCTTGTTGGTGATGAAGTTTTTTCTGTTTCTTAGTTTTCCTTCGGGGGGCGCCGCTTCCCCACAGAGCTGGGCCTTCCCAGGTTCAGCTGTGCTTGCTCTCAGTCCTCAGTGCTTCCAATTGCTGTTCTCCTTGTGGGGATGGGACCAGCAGAGCCTTTGGGCACCCAGTCCCGTACACTCTGCACCGAGAAGTGCCGCACCGGCCAAAAGAGTCGCGCTGGCTACTTGGGTGGCTCCTTCACCGGGAATCTCCCAGTCTGTGGGCATCAAAAATTCGTCTGCAATTGCAGCATCCACTCGCTCTCTGCGCTTTCACTGGGAGCTACAATCCTGAGCTGCTGCTACGTGGCCATCTTGGATCTCTCCTAAAGTGATTATTTTTATCAATAGTTCCATTTATTGATAACAAACAATATGATTAGTGGATACAATGAATATAAAATATTTCTAAAAGTTAAAAATCATAAAATGTTTTTTGTTTAATTTTTTATCAAAAAAAGAAAATTCTGGGGAGATTCAGTCATCGATGTCAAACAAATGTGCATTTTTTCCAATAGACTTTTTTTTTGAGGCAGGGTCTCGTTCTGTGACTCAGGCTGGAGGGCAATGGTGCAGTCACAGCTCACTGCAGTCTCAACTTCCCAAGCTCAGGTGATCCTACCACCTTAGTCTCCCAAGCAGCTGTTACTACAGGCTTGCACCACCATGCCCAGTTAGTTTTTTCTATTTTTTTTTTTGTAGAGACGGGGTCTTCCCATGCTACCAAGGCTGGTCTCAAACTCTTGGGCTCAAGCAATCCTCCCACTTCAGCCTCCCAAACTGCTGGGATTATAAAGTTGCAAGCCACCATGCCCGGCCAACTATAATTTTTCTAAGACAGAAGAATCTATCCTTATGGGATATTCATTGGGAAATCATGAGGTTTTCCAGATGGCAGACAGAATTGGGGTGGTGAGAAACACACATCTCTTTGTCAGCACCATAGTAGTGACCGCATAGAAGCAAAGTCTATATTCCTTTGACTGAATTTGAAACCCACCATTCACTTCAACCATGGCCATTATCATAGTGGCTTATCAAAGAGAGAGTAATTCCAAAGTCGAGAAGTCTTTTGTCCATGCTGATGATATCACATGGTGCTTTCTAGCCTTCATCATTGCCCTGCAAAACAAGGTGCAATAGACTAAATAATGGTCCCCAGAGATGTCAGGTCCTAACCTCTGAATCTAGCAAATATTAGCTTATTTGCAAAAAAGAGTCTTTGTAAATGTGATTAAGTTAACAATCTTGAGGTGAGAAAATGATCCTGAATTATACAGCTGGGCCCACTGTGCAAGGAAAAGGCTTCGTTTAAGATAGAGGTAGAGGAAGATTGGGCCACAGAGAGGAGGAAGCAGTTGTAATTGGAGTGATGCGGCCACAAGCCAAGGGATGCCTGGAACCCCCAGGAGCTGGGAGAGGCAGGAAGTATCCTCCCCTAGAGCCTCTGGAGAGAGTATGTATGTGTCTGTGTTCTAATATCCTCTTCTTATAGGACACAAATTCTATCAGATTAGGCCCTGTATTAGTCTGTTCTCAGGCTGCTAATAAAGACATACTCGAGACTGGGTAATTTATAAAGAAAAGAGGTTTAATGGACTCACAATTCCACATGGCTAGGGAGGCCTCACAATCATGGTGGAAAGCAAAGGAGAAGCAAAGTCATGTCTTACATGTCAGTAAGCAAGAGGGTGTGTACAGGGGAACTCCCATTTATAAAACCATCAGATCTTGTGAGACTTATTCACTACCATAAGAACAGTATGAGGGAAACCACCTCCATGATTCAATTACCTCCACCTGGCCCTACCCTTCATACATGAGGATTATTACAATTCAAGGTGAGATTTGGGTGGGGACACAGCCACACCATATCAGGGCCCAAACTAATGACCTCATTTTACCTTAATTATCTCTTTGAACACCCTGTCTCCAAATACAGTCACGTTCTGAGGTCCCGGGGGTTAGACCTTCAACCCATGAATTAGAGGCAGGCCAGGATTCAGCTGACAACAAAGTCACTGCAGATATAATCAAGTAAAGATGGGGCCTCTGTGGTGGGCCTTCCTGCAAGGACTGCTGTCTTTATAAGACAGGAGATTCGGTCACAGACACATACAGAGGACAACGCCACGAAAACATGGAGGCAGAGACCAGAGTGATGTGGCCCCGAGTGCAGGGATACCTGGAGCCCTCAGGAGCTGGGAGAGGCTAGAAGGAGCCTCCACTAGAGCCTCCGATTTGAGTCTGGCCCAGAGACACTTTGATCTCAGACTCCTGGTCTCTAGGACTGGGAAAGGATAAATTTCTGTTATGTTAAGCAACCAGTTTTACAGTAATTTGTTCCACCTGTGACAGGTAACTATTATTTTGGCTAAAGCTGACACATGGGGTCCTCATTTCTCTGAAACGATGAGGCCAGATTGCGTTGCAAATAACAGCTAATGCTGCCTGCACCTCTCTGCAATCTCCTGGCCCCCCAGTGTCTAATAGAGTGTCAGGAATGTGACAGACAGTCAATATCTACATGTCCAGTCACGCTCAGATGCTTGTCACATCAACATCCTTTTTGCCTCTCAGGAAAATGGCATCTGGGTCTCAACTGTGAGTCAGCCAGCGATCATTGCCACCACCCCCTCCACCATGGCTTTGACCATTTCTACGGAATGCCTTTCTCCATGATGGGTGACTGTGCCTTCTGGGAACTCTCAGAGAAGCGTGTCAACATGGAACAAAAACTCAACTTCCTCTTCCAAGTCCTGGCCTTGGTCCCCCTCACGCTGGCAGCAGGGAAGCTCACGCGCCTGATATCCGTGTCGTGGGTGCCAGTCATCTGCTCAGCCCTCTTGGCCGTCTTCCTCCTCACAACCTCCTATTTCATGGGTGCTCTGATTGTGCATGCCGACTGCTTTCTGATGAGAAACCACACCATCACGGAGCAGCCCATGCGTTTCCAAAGAGTCACTCCCCTTATTCTGCAGGAGGTCGCGTCCTTTCTCAAAAGGTCAGCAGAAAAGGGTCAGCTTCCTCCAACCACTCGGCTTTGGGATGAAAACGCATCCTAAATAGTCTTCAGTCGAGCTCAGTGGCTCATTCCTGTAATCCGAGCACTTTCGAAGGCCAAGGTGGGAGGATCACTTGAGGACAGTGTGAGGTTTGTTTCCGAGGATAAAACGAAGAAACTGAGGCCAGCACCAAAATAATCCAATGCAAGGGAATTTATTCAGGCTCCCGGGTGAGGTTCTTCGGTCCGGACAGGAGGGGCCGGAGAAGTTGCACAGACTCCTCTCAGACAGGGGGTTTTTATAGTGAGTCTATTTTTAGACAGTGAGTCTATTTTTAGACAAGGGGTTTTTATAGGGGGTGAAACAGCTTGATTGGTTGTGGGAGAGCAAGACTGTTATTGGGTAAGTTACAAGCCTTGACCTAGGACTTGGCTTGTTAAAACTCGGCTGCTATTGGTTGTTAAGGCTTAGCTGCTATTGGTTGTTAGGGCTTAGTTGCTATTGGTTATTAAGAAGCTATGGTTGCAGCACTTTGTTTGCATACTGGGCTTTTTAAGAGAAGACCAGGCTGTGCAAGCATGCCCGAGTATGTGTGAGCTTGCTCGGGGCTTGTAGAAGGGAAAAAGGGGCGGGGGGGGGGGGATGCGTCCAAGCTCCCAGCAAGGCAACCGGCCTTACAAGGAGAATCACTCGAACTCGGGAGGCGAAGGTGGGAGTTACCCAAGATTACGCCACTGCACTCCAGCCTGGGTGGCAGAGTCAGACTCCCTCTAAAAAAACAAAAAGAAAGTCTTGCTGATTTTGAAGATGCAAGCAACCTCTGGAGGCTGAGAACCCCAAGCAAGCAGCCAGCAAGGGGAGACCTCGCACAACCACGTGGAAGTAATTGTCAACAACCTGAAGGAGCCTGTAGGCAGGTCTCCCTTGACCCCTGCTCAGAGCTGAGGCAGCCGCCATCCTGATTTCAGCCCCGAGACCTGCAGCAGAGAAGCCAGTCAAATCTGCCTGCCCTTCGAATGCAGAACTGTGAGATACTAAGTGTGTGCTCTTTTGTACCACTGCATTTGTGGCAGTTTGTTGTGAAGCGACAGAAAACCAGCTAACTAGGAGATAAGAGGAGGCGGCAAGTATAGACAACCTGTCAAAACTTTTGCTGGGATCGGAAGCAGGAAAACGAGGCAGTGGCTGGAAAGGGACGTGGGGCCAAGGGCTTCTTTTTAAGGTGCATGGCCACAGGAGAGGGATGCCGCAGTGATAGAAGCGCCGTCCCAGCATAACGTAATTCCACCCTCGCAGGACACAGAGGCAGGGTGCCACATTCATACTTCGGTAGAATATGTCGATAAGGCAGCCTGCTTGCCGGGGGCCAGGTACGAGTTCCCAAGCCAGCTGGGTACTGCCCACAGCACTGCGCTGCGTCAAGACCTGCAGGTCTTTCTCAGCTTCGAAGCCAAGAAGTCGCCTTGCCCACAGCAGCCTCCAACCAATGACTACAAGGTGAGGGGTGAATGCTGGGTTCCCCTGCAGCAAGGTGAGGGGATGAATGCCTTGGCTCCCCTGGCCGTCGGGGAGGGACTCTGAGAATGGTTCCTACACGACCTCCTGCCACAGTCACTGGACTGGTAGCAGCCCCGTCCTCTCTCACACCCCCAGTCTCTTGCTGGCGTCTTCTCTCAAGCTAACAATTTGAACTTTCTTGGTTCACTTGGCGAACTCTGTCTCCCCGGTTCAAGCGATTCTCCTGCCTTAGCCCCCGGAGTAGCTGGGATTACAGGCATGCGCCATCACACCAGCTACTTTTTATTTATTCATTTTTTTTGAGACAGTCTCTCTTTGTTGCCCAGGCTGGAGTGCAGTGGCTCAATCTAGGCTCACAGCAACCTCCGCCTCCCGGGTTCGATTCTCCTGCCTCAGCCTCCCGAGTAGCTGAGACTACAGGCGCACGCCACCATACCCAGCTAATTTTTGTATTTTTAGCAGAGATGGGGTTTTTCCATGTTGGTCAGGCTGGTCTCAAACTCCCGACTTCAGGTGATCCGCCCACCTCGGCCTCCCAAAGTGCTGAGATTATAGGCATGAACTACCGGGCCTCGGGACACCGTGCTTTTCAACTACCCTAGGGAGCACCCATCAAGCTCCAGTCTGTATGGCCCCACGTCTTTTCACAAAGCAGTTGCTCATAACCTCATCACACCCTGGCAACTCTATAAAGTAGGACAGGTACGTTTTGAGCAAGGCCCAGCCTGAACCCCGATGTCTCTCAGGCAGCCCTCTCTCCTCTAGGCTGTCTGGGGGTACTGGCACGTACCAGGGGACCTAGAGGTGGAACGTCTGGGCTGATTCATGAAAACCTTTTGCAGGCTGGGCATGGAGGCTCACGCCTGTAATCGCAGCACTTTAGGAGGCCGAGGCCGGTGGATCACCTGAGAGAGTTCAAGACCAGCCTGACCAACACTGCAAAACCCCGTCACTACTAAAAATACAAAAATTAGCTGGACATGGTGATGCATGCCTGTAATCCCAGCTACTTGAGAGGCTGAGGCAGGAGAATCGCTTGAACTCGGGAGGTGGAGGCTGCAGTGAGCGGAGACTGTGCCACTGCACTCCAGCCTGGGTGACAGAGCAAGACTCTGTTTCTTTTTTTATATATATTTTTTCTAAATAAGACGGGGTTTCACCATGATGGCCAGGCTGGTTTTGAACTCCTGACCTCAGGTGATCCACCCACCTCGGCCTCCCAAAGTGCTGGGATTACAGGCGTGAGCCACCGTGCCCCGCCGCAAGACTATATTTCAAAAAAAAAAAAGGGCGGGCGGGGGTTAGAAAACAGAAGCCAGCAAGCCGAAAAGAGACCTGTGCAGCTCCTCAGGTGCCAGAGTCGCCCTTGAAGCAGGGTGAGGACTCCCCGCGGCGACTGGACACGGGCGAAGCACGACGCAGCACCTGGCCCCGTTCGCTCCAGGCTGCAGGGTAGGCCACGCTGCCCATCGCGGCGCCCCCGGCCCTCCCTGAGCGGGTCTCGCCGTTCCCGCGGAGCTTAACGGGCCTCACTGGAGTCTGGGACCACCACGGCCTCGGGAGTTCCGTTTCCTGACGCCTTGGACCAAGCTGCTGAGGAGCCGGCGGCTCGGAGAAGGCTGAGCGTGAGGCCGCGCGGGCCGGGGGTCCGTGGTCTCCAGGCGCCCCCGCGTTCCGGAGGCAGTAGCCTCTTCCTAACCCGCCTCGCCCGCTCCCCTCCCGCCCAGCGGGCCCCGCACGCGCTCCGTCCGCCTCCTCCTTCCGCAATCGGGGCCAGGACGGTGGCGAGAAACAGCATGCGGGCGCCACGGCGAGGGGTACTAACGAAGGGCGGCGGGCTCGCAGAGCTCCACGGGCTCGGCGCGAGTCCCCCGCCGCGGCGCGCACAGCCCCTCCGGGCGCGGCGCCACCGCCCGCACAAAGCTTCCCGCGAAACTGACGTCGGCGCGCGCAGGCACCGCCCCCGGCCTCGCCCCTCCCCCGCGCTCGCCTCGCTCACCAGCGCGCCGGCGCACTCGCCCTCCTCCTATTCGTTGCTACGGCGCGGCGCGCGCCGACCGGCGCCGTACGCACCTCCCGATTGGCCGAGCGGCGGCGGGCCGGGGGGTGTGTCCCGGACCGCGCCCCGCCCCTCCGCTCCGCTCGCGGTGGTGCGCGCGGTGGCAGCGGCGGCGGCGCGTGGCAGGTCCGGCGGGCGCGAGGCGGCGGCGGCCCGAGCCCGGCCCAGCCTCGTCCCGCCTGGGGCCCGCCTGGCTGCGACCCCGACCCCGGCTGCGGTCCCGTCCTGTCCCGGCGCGCCGCGGCCTCGCCCGGCCCCAGCCCGGCGCCTCCCGAGGGAGCGGCGCTGCCGGCCAAGAGCGCAGGCCCGGCCATGACCGACTTCAAATTGGGCATCGTGCGGCTCGGCCGGGTGGCCGGGAAGGTGAGCGGTGCGGAGTGCGCGGCCCAGCCCATCTCGCCAGTCCTGGCCTCCGCGCGGGGCCGGGGGCTGGGGCCGGGGGCAGTTGTGCGGGCGGCGGCTGGGGCGGGGGCGCGGAGCTCGGGATGAGCCCCGGCGGGGCGGGGGGCGCTGCGCGGGCCCGACTGCCGGCCCTGCGCGGGCCCAGCTTCCTCCCGCAGGCCGGCGGGCGCGCACCTCTCGGCTCCGGGGCGCACCTGGCCGCCCTCGGCCCTGCCCTGCGGCAGGTGGAAGCCACGGCCGTGTCCGGAGCCGAGTGCGGAGATGGCTTGAGCCCGGCCAGTGTTCCCCCGGAGCCCTCCCCGTGGCGCCGGCGAGCCGGGGCCTAGTGCGGTGTCCGGGCTGCTGGTGCGGCCCCACGGTTTAAACACAGCGCCCTTTCGAGGCAGCGCCACCTCCACACCTCTCGCCGAGGCGGGTCTGCTGTGGGCTCTTCCGTGCCTGCCGGTTCGCAGCAGGGCTTCGGGCTCGTTTTAACGCTGTCAGGGGTTGGGCAAGTTAGGCTGAGCCTCAGGCTTAGAGCAGAGAGGCAGGAGCCCGGGTCCTGGTGCTGCACACTCAGGGCCTTCCCCTACTTCTCCTTACCGGGTCCTCACGTTTCACGATTGAGGCTGGGGCTTCATGCCACCTGTGGGCACTGAGGCTTGGCGGTTTCTAGGAGCCACCTGTGCAGCTGCGCCAGCCAGGTTCTTGCCCAGATGGGAGCCCTGTTGCCATCACCAGCGGCTGCAGCTTTTCTGGTGGGAGAGAGGAGCGGAGGCAGTGGCAGGCGGCGTCAGGTCAAACAGGTTCAGATCTCAGAAAAAAACTGTCAAGAGAGAGACTGGCCCGTTCCTGGAGCTGTTCCTGTTTCCTGCCCCTGCTCCAATTGCACAGGCAGGGCCTCCTGTGGAGGAGGCTTTCCCACCGGGGAAGGGTGGGCTCCCCAGTCAGGTCGGAGACCCGAGACCCCTTCCAACTCCGCCACTGATGGCATTGTCATCCCTTATAGCTTTTCTTTGGAACATTTCGGGTGCACAAAAAGCTAAAAAGGGTAATTCAGTGAGCACCTCAGCTTAATAAACACATCCCAATCAAAACTTCCTGGCTCTTCTGCCTCCGTCGCGGCCCCTCTCTCAGCCCAGTGAAGTCCTCTCTGCCTAGGTGTATCGGTGCCCTAAATGTTGGGTGCCACTGTTGGGTTAGGCCTGTGAGGATGAGGCCTGATACCGGCTCCTCTGGCGCAGACTAAAGTGGGCAGCTGGCTTGTCACTGGTCTGCCTGCGTTTTTGCACAGACTGCACGACCCCAAAAGGTGGAATGAGCCCCCATGTGCTGAGCTGCCTTCCTCTGAAGAGGCCTGTGCTTACTTCCTACTTCACAGGATAATGCAGCAGGCTCCTGCCTGTTATGGGTTATAGGTTACTGCACTTCACGCAGATCCCAAATGTAATGGTTTGAAATGTGGTTACTTTCCAGACCAAATACACTCTGATCGATGAGCAGGACATCCCACTGGTGGAGAGCTACTCCTTTGAGGTAAGTGAGGATGGCTGTTCCCTCCCCTGATGCTTGTGATCAGTGCTCAGGAGGGTCACGAGGAGCTCTCTCCCCTGTGCTGCAAAAGCAGGCAGCCCCACAAGTGGACATCTGGTGCTGGCCTGTGAGCCCTGAGCCCTTGGCCACCACATCCACTGAGGGGCGTGCAGACCCTGGCTGTCACTGCTGCTGGAGCCCCTTGTGGCCCACGCAGCCTGGTGACACAGCCTTTCCTCACTTTCGCCCTGGCTGCCAGCTCTTCTTGAAAGCAAATAGCATGTTCTCACATTTGTGATCCTGTCATGTGGGCCGTGTCTGTTAGCTCGGATGACCCTGCTCCTCAGAGACGGCCACCTCTGCTCGGCCTGCCCTAGCAGCCCCTCCAGGCTGCCCGTTCTCTGCTCTCGTGGGATCTTCATTCCTGCCACTGAGTTTGGCCCCCTTCACCACGCTTTATCTCTGCACCCCACACATTCGCAGTCGTGACTTGTCCAGGGGTTTCTCCATCTCACTGCACTGTGGGCTTTTTTAAGGGTAGGGAAATGTATTGAATAGAAGCGTGGTTGTGGGGCACACTGGGCCTGGGGCCATGTGCCTGTGGGAAGCACCGTACTCCCCAGGGTCTCAGGGACAGGGCTGGCATTTGTCCCTCAGGCTTGCCTGTTTCACGTGGGTTTTCTAAGAGGGATTTGAGGTGTTGCTGAGAATTGGAGGCTTTTTAACAGCTCTTTCCCTTGTTCCTTCTCAGGCCCGAATGGAAGTGGATGCAGATGGAAATGGCGCTAAGATATTTGCCTATGCTTTTGACAAGAACCGAGGAAGGGGCTCTGGGAGACTCCTCCATGAGCTGCTGTGGTGGGTGTTTCCAAGCTGCCTCTGCCCCCTGCCACAGGGCTCCTGGGTGAGCTCTGATGGCACAGGGCACCTGGAGCCCCCTGCCCCACTGAGGCCCTGCCTTGTCTTCCCTGAATTTCACAGTTATTTTTGTGTCTTTTGTCACTAACCCAGAGAAATGATTTGTTTATCGCACTTCAAACACCAAGTGGACTTTCTGCTGGGCGCTTGCCTGGGACCAGTGGCCTCTGGAGGGAGAGGGGGGTTGCTCCCCTTGCTGGGTCTTCACTGAGCCCCCCAGTGTGTATGGTAGGGGCCACTCAGATGGGGAGCTGTCTTGAGGCCATCTGCTCAGGTGGTTTTGGGTTCCAGTCTTGACTCTGCTCCTAAGTCCAGGGGCTGGGTCCTCTCTGTGTCCCTGTCCTGTTTGGGCCACAGACCAGTGCTTGGATTCCTCTTGGCAGTTTCTGCCTGAGGCACCGTCATCTGGAGGAGCAGGGCCCAATCGGATCACATGGCTGACACTTCCTGGAAGGACTTTGATGCCTGACCAGAAATACCCTTGAGGGTGGGAGGCGGCAATGCAGGGCACTGTCTGTTTCTAGGGAGCGGCACCGGGGGGGCGTGGCCCCGGGCTTCCAGGTGGTGCACCTCAACGCAGTGACTGTGGACAATCGCCTGGACAACCTGCAGCTGGTGCCGTGGGGCTGGCGGCCCAAGGCTGAAGAGACCTCCAGCAAACAGAGGTGGGTTTTCTCAGGGCCTGGTGAGGCCGACAGAGGGGCCTTTTGAGGAAGGCCGCCTTCAAAGCTCTCGTTTCTAAGAGGGTCTCATGTTCTTCCTCTGAGCCCTGATGCTTCTATGTGTTTGGGACTTTCATTGTTTTTCCCCAAAGTGTGGAATGCTCCTTTTCTTCCTGGGAGTGGGAAGGATCTTGGTAGTGTGTTTTTGCGTGGGTCTTCTGATAACTGGCCCTGGGAGCCTCCCATTAACTGGTGTGATGAAGTGGGGAGGAGAGCTGCCTGCTCCAGGGCAGGACCGGCATCGGGACTCGGTGGGAGCAGGGCTCCTAAACCCCTGGAAGGTATCAGCCTTCTTTCCTCACCTCAGGATTCTTTTCTGTGCGCACAGATAGCTCAGTCTCTTTGTCGTGTTCTTCTGCTGAACAGTTTTCCTTAAGCAAATGTTTAAAGCGGAGGATATGTGGTTCCCACCTGCCTGTGGTCCTGAGAGCAGTGCTTTGCATGGGCTTCCCACGTGGAAGGGCAGCTCCTGCTGCCCGAGGACCAGCCAGGCTGTGACTTTGTGGAGCCCTTGGGAAGAGCCAAGAGACCACAGGACGATGGGGGTCCCCAGCCACACATGCTCACTGACATGTTCCCCGGGTCCTCTGGGGCTTCTGGGCATCCTTTCCTGGTGCAGGCAGTGCTGACTGCCCTAGCAGATGGTTATCAGCAATGCTGGTAAGGTTTAGGGTTGCAGGCTTGGCGATGGTTGGTGGCTGTCGGGGAATCTTTGCAGTTGTCACCTCAGGGTCATGCCAGAGCCCTGTGCAGCCGAGGAGACAGTGGGACACCTGGCAGACTGGTTGGTGATATGGGGACAGTCCCCAGGCCTCCAAATGCCACCCTCAAATTGCTGTTCCTGCCGCCCTGGAGGGAGTCCTACAAGTCCCCCTCATCCTTTCTGCATTGGCCTCGCAGGACAAAGGCAGAGTCTGCAAGTGTCTGTTGTTCTTCTTGGGCTGGTGGTTTTTTTCCCTGTTATGTTTATTTCATTTAATTAATTAATTTTAAAGATGGGTCTCACTGTGTTGCCCAGGTTGTTCTCAAACTCCTGGCTTCAGGGAATCCTCCTGCCTCAGCCTCTTTTTTTTTTTCTTTGAGACGGAGTCTCGCTCTGTTGCCCAGGCTGGAGTGCTATAGTGACGAGATCTTGGCTCACTGCAGCTTCCGCCTGCCTGCTTCAAGAAATTCTCCTGCCTCAGCCTTCCTAGTAGCTGGGATTACAGGTACCCACCACCATGCCTGGCTAATTTTTGTATTGTTAGTAGAGACAGGGTTTCACTATGTTGACCAGGCTGGTCTTGAACTCCTAACCTCAAGTTATCTGCCTGCTTTGGCCTCCCAGCGTTGGGATTACAGGTGTGAGCCTCTGTGCCTGGCCCACCTCAGCCTCCTAGGTAGCTGGAATTACAGGTGCTCACCACCACACCTGGTCCCTGCTCTGATATTACGAGTTTTGATCCTTCTGTCATACTGCTTGTGAGTGAAGCCAACCTTCTTATGATTGTTGAATGGGATTTTTATTCTTTTGGAGATTATGTTAGTCGGAGTTGCAAGAAACAGAACTTAATTTCACCAAAACAAAAACAGCACGTTTTGGTGTCCTGACTGAAATGTGGAGAGCCAGGGGTGCTGCTGCCTCCAGCCCTGCGCCCCTACTCCCTGCACCTCTAAGGGAGGCTGCGTGAGCACCACCTCGCACCTGTGCAGTGGAGCAGGTACCCTGTTGTGGCGGTGACTGGGGAAGCCCTGGGATGAACTGTGGTTAGCTTGCTTCGAATCACTTTTCTACATGAAATCAGAGTTGGGTCATCCACGGGGAGGGAGGGGTGTGTGGCAGTCAGAGCGGCATCCACAGCATTTCCTGTTGGGTCGTGCACATTGATACATGCTCAGCGTTGAGGCTGGGCTGGGCTGGGCTGGGCCCTCCCCGACTCCACACGTTCCCCCACTGCCCACCACTCCATCTGGCAATGGCAGGCATCCCTGCCGTGGTAAGGGTCATTTCAGCTGGTTCTGAGTAAGACTCGGTACCACCAGCCTGTGACTGAACGTTACCTTGAATCCTCGCCGCACTCCTCAGAGTCAGGAAAGGCGCTAACTGCTGTTAAGAACACCCACTTGGAAAGGGGGCATTGGGCTGATGCTCCTGTGGCCATGCCAGGACCAGTGGCGCTGGGGCTGCCACCCTGCATAACCCTCTGCTGCAGGAGGTGGGCCTGGGGTGGCTCAGGACTGATGAAGCTTGGCCATCTTTGGTTTGCCAACATGGGGCTTAGAACTCAGCAGGTGTTGGGCCGCGTGCTATCGGCACCTAGGTCACAAGCAGAAGTCAGAGCTAGCCGGTGTGGGCCTGTCCTGGGTGGCTGCGTGCTGTGTCCTGGTTCCCGGCTTGTGGCCTCCCTGTGGTTTGGCTCTTTGTGGTGGGGTCACCCTGTCTCTCTCAGGCCTGGGCTCTTGCTCTGTTTTCCTGGCACTGTGTCAGCTCAGCGCCCACAAAAGGAGCCTCTTGGCACAGGAGTTTTCCTTCTCTTCTGTCTTCAGAAGCCACCAGTGACTGAAACTTGCCTCTGTCTGGTGGGACCTCACCAACATCTTCCCATGTCCCGATCCTTCCCCCTTTTAACCACGTCTCCTCAGGGTCTGGCCTCAGAGAACAGGGTTGTTGTGGGTGGTTTAGGCAGCTCCCTGACTCCATGACGCAGCAGGGCTGGGGCTGCCCACTGTGCTCTGAGCAGCGAGTGCCTGTGCCAGGGTCTGTTCCGTGCAGCACGTGCCTTGGAGACTCCGTTCTCGGTAGGACTTTCCCATTTTAAGCATCTGGAGGAGTCTTCAGACAGATGTAGGGCAGCCTCTGGCACGGAAGGGGAGGTGGACCGACGGGGCAGTGTTGGGTACCTCTGCAGGCCACGGGCAAGGAAGAGGGGCTGCCTCGCTCGGCGCAGGGGCCTGAGCTGGGCCCTGCCTCCTGCCTCCTGTGTGCTGGGGAGAGGGTGACAGATGAGGCCGTGCTTCTGGGTTAGTGGGAAGACGAGATGCAGTCTTAACTGCCTCAGGTGGTGGAAAGCACATGCAGCAGGGATGGGCAGAGGAGATGGGAGTCCAGGCGGGGTGTCCCGGGCAGGGTGGCACTCCAGAGTTGCTGCATCGTCTGCCGTGTGCTGGCCTTGTTTGGCCAGAGCGCACTGAAGTGTCTGCGTCTTTCTTTAAGGGAGCAAAGCTTGTACTGGCTTGCAATTCAGCAACTGCCTACAGACCCCATAGAAGAACAGTTTCCTGTCCTAAACGTGACCCGGTACTACAACGCCAATGGGGACGTGGTGGAAGAGGAGGAGAATTCCTGTACCTATTACGAGTGCCACTACCCACCCTGCACAGTGATTGAGAAGCAGGTGGGTGTCCTCTCCCCTGTAGCCCAGCCTTGGTTTGGGGTCTTGTCCTCCCATCCCAGGGCCCATACCCGGAGACCTCTTAGCCGCTCGTGGGCTTTTCCGCCACGTGGTCTCCCTTTGCCATTGGGCTGGCCTGACCAGAGCCCAGGCCCCCCAGCCTTGGTATTCTGCTGGGTCTGTCAGGTTGTCCGTGAGATGGACTTTGCCCCGCACTGCGTCCCAGGCAAGACGGTGAAGCCGCAGATGTTGTGTATTTCAGCTCCGGGAGTTCAACATCTGCGGGCGCTGCCAGGTGGCCCGGTACTGTGGCTCCCAGTGTCAGCAGAAGGACTGGCCGGCCCACAAGAAACACTGTCGGGAGAGGAAGCGTCCCTTCCAGCATGAGCTCGAGCCGGAGCGATGACGGGCGGGGGAGCCACACACACACTCAGCCCCCGGGCTCTACCCTGGGCACAGCAGAGACAAACTTGTGGTTGAACCTGGAGGTGCTGAATAAGCCGGCTGCAGGCCCAGGACAGCCGCCATGAGACTCCCGATGTTACAGGCAGTCTGTGTGGGCACAGCGCCCCCCAGCGTTCATCTCCAGCAGGGACAGGAGGCGGCTCCACCAGAACGGTTCTCATTATTTATATGTTAATATGTTTGTAAACTCATGTACAGTTTTTTTGGGGGGGAGGCAATGGGAAGGGTAGAAATTACAAATAGAATCTTTTGCTGTAATCCTTGAATGGCAAACGGTCA
>CAUYQU010049240.1:0-39394 GCA_963574635.1 Cheracebus regulus | reverse complement strand
CATAAAAAACAGGAACAGAAAATAGCTTTTTAACACAATTAAACACCTCTTTCTTAGCAAAACAGAGAACAGACACAATGTCTTCTCAGACCACATAGGCATCACATCATTGTCTAGTAAAGTTATTTTCATATATCCTTTTGCAGATCCGGCTTTCCCATAGCTCGACTGCCTTCAACGGGAAACTGTGTCCGGGCTCAAGCTAACCATATGGTGAGGCCCAATTCTGAGGGGTCTCACATGGGAACGATCCCCACAGGGTTACGTTTTTAACACGTAAGTTTGGGAGGGAACATATTCAGATTACAACAGTGGGACATCAAACATGAAAGTACAAATATTTTACCACTTAAGAATACAGTCTTCATTGAGGGCCTAACCAGTTAAAAGTTAAATTTTAAGCATTATTTGTAAAAACATCATTTATTATTAAAAATGAACTGCTGTTGATTGTCTACAAAAATGAAGGGCAAGTATGAAATATTTAATCAAATCCCACAGTTGGCAAGCCAAATATCATTCTTTCCCTTGTTCTAAACTATTTTTTGAAAACAGTATCAGAAAAAAATTACAATGTTTGATTTAGTTTTTAATTTTACTGGAACCACACATCTTCTGAAGGTACATTAAGAAGCATTATCACTGTTAAATAGAGGGGGAGGTAAAACGGCTTGGAAGAATAGTCCTGTCTTATTAGTACAGCTATCTCAACCAACTGACAGAGGATGCCAATAGAAATAGTAAAAAATGAAAGACACAGAAAAAGTCAGAAAGCCAAAACTATCTTCATAGAAAGAAATTCAATGTCAAGGTGTTATTTTACCATTGCTGGGTTGAGTATATCTTCCATGAAATCTCATTAGTTGGTTTGGTTTGTTTTATTTTGATTCTGGCCCCTGTGTGTATGTTTTCTACTGTGCTACTGAGCACTCTGTTCTAAACACATAGCCTCTCTCCCAGGAATTCACTTTCCCTCCTCCCCGTCTGGATAGTGGACCTGTTCTGCTGTCTCTGGAAGTCTCCTGTTCTGAGGGATGGCCCTCCTCTCAGGCAACCCTGTCCAACTGCCACCCAGTAAAGCTTGTTGTTACATAACTGCCATCGCATGGTCCTGTCTTTTCCTTGATTTGCCACCAGAATCCTCAAATTCATCAGTCTGCTTAAGTACATCATGGATGAACAACAATTTGAGAAATTAAATTATGGTTACATCTGGCTCACCAAAGAAAGAAAGAAAAAGGCAACATAAAACCAGGTGGTAATATATGTGATCTGTTAAATTATGAATCCACATTTAATAGATCAGAACATTAAGAGCTTAAACATTAGGTTAAAATTGACTACATTTGCTGTGTCATTAGCAAGCACCTTTATGATTAAAGAGAACTTCCAAAGACAACCACAGATAATATCTAAATAGCTGACATCATAGAGAAATAACATAATATGTATATATTTAACATTGAATGTATAGGTGTAAGTGTAAAGAGTATAACTTTCATACAATCATAGGCACAGAGATATGCCCTTCAGCTTAAAGAGGGTAGTTGTCATAATGAGAAACTTGAAGAAATGCACATCAAATAGTCTATAAGCTGCATTATTATTGAAGCACTTTGAAAGAACTGGCTTCATCATGAAGCCACAGCATATTTTTTTAAGACATCTATGAACAAGGTTGTTTTGGCTACTATTTAAATATAGATGATCCAAGAAAACCAATGAAAAAGTTAAGTGTGCTATACCCCCTATGAGCACACTACTATTAAAATAAGCCCCAAATGGCTGGCTTTGCATTTTTAATTTTTATGCTGGCTGAAGTAAAAGATATATCATCTTGTACTTCAATATATTAAAACCATCTTATTACTAAGAAAAGGTACTAGTTTGCAAAACAAATAAAATATAGTCAAATAACATTGTCATGAAAAGTAATAAAAAAATTACTCTTGACCTCACAGAGAGGCAAACCTCACCATGTTGAAATATAATTATATGCAGTAAGTAGTAATATTGCCCTCTTAAATATGTTTTAGATAATCAAAAGTTGGGATTTAGTAAAATATCTCCATAGTAAAATTATGTTAACATTTTAAAAATTATTTCAGGAAACCACATAAGACCAGAAGTTTTTAGTGTACTCCATCATAAAAGTTTCACTTTAAATACTATTTAAGAAGTGTTAAATAAAATTTTATTAGTCTTATCCAACAAAGTTAAAACATTGCTAGTTATCAGATAAATGCAAATTAAAATTAAACCACAATTAGATATCATCTTATATCAGTCAGAATTACTACTATTAACAAGTCAAAAACAATAGATATTGGCATGGATGTAGAGAAAAGGAAACACTCGTACAATTTGTAGGAATATAAATTAGTTCAACCTCTGTGGAAAACAGTATGATAATTTTTAAAGAACAAAAGACAGAACTGTCACTTGACCTAGCAATCCCACTACTGGGTATATACCTAAATGAAAAGAAATAGTTATTTGAAAAAAGATACCAGCACGTGTATGTTCATCACAGCAATACTCACATAGCAAAGTCATGGAACCAACTGAAGTGTTCATCAGTGGTTGACTAGATAAAGAAAATCTGGTACATACATACCGTGGAATGCTATGTTGTACTCCACAGTATGTATGTACCACATTTTTAAAAACCCATCTTTCCAGCAACACGGATGCATTCAGAGGCCATTATTCAAAGAGAACTAACTCAGAAATAGAAAATCATATACTGCATGTTCTTACTTATAACTGGAGTTAAATAGTGTGTACACATGGGCATAAAGTTAGAAATAATAGACACTGGAGACTCCAAAAGCAGGGAATGTAAACAGTGGGGTAAGAGTTGAAAAATTATCCATCAGACACAATGTTTACATTTGGGTAATGAGTACACTAGAATCCCAATCCCTACAATATACTCATGTAATAAGCATACACATATACCCACTGAATCAAAAATAAAGAAACATTTTTTTAAATGTATGGATTTTAAAAAATAATATTTTGAGTAAAATCACAATGTCAATTACAGATGAATATACCTTAAATTTTTCTGAATCCTCTACACATCCAGAATTATGAGTGTCTTCATAATTAAAGTAGAAGCTAATTTCCTGACCCTTTGTTTCCTGTAGGTACCCCTTCATCTGCATCCTTTTCAACAGAATCTGCCTATAGTAATGACAAATTGTATAAAAACAATGACCTGAGATATGTCAGAAAGATGATGAAATTATGGAGGTAACACACTCCTATTTCATCCACAACACAACAAATTCTGCACCCATCTACAGACAAAATTCTCTCTCTGAAGAAGCCTCAGAATTCACGTAGGAAATTGTGAAACCACAGTGGGGTCTTAGACCTAGGAAGGCAGTTTTGAGAGTATAGACTAGCATCCAGGTACCAGACTCACCAGTTGTGTTTTTGGTTTCAATCCCAGAAACAGTCTCACTCTCCAAAGATAATGGCCTCTGGATGCATACATGTTGCTGTAACCAAAGAGCTTGGTTACAGCCCCATCTGGCTTTGAGCCTGTAACCAAAATGATATGTCCAGAGGTCCAGGAGAAACAGTATACACTAGTGCCTTAGCAGAAAGGCTTGTCCACCAGCTGACATTGGTCTCAGCAGTAACCCTGAGAGTTTACCTGTGGCTTGGTGCCAATACCCCTAAGCTGAGGTCCCAGCTTAGAGTTGCTCTTACAAGAGCCCAGAGAGATGTTCATTTATATCTCACAGCTCAGAAATCTGACCATCCATGATGCGGTCCCAGCCTCCATCCCACAGTATATCCTGAAGAGGCCTAGTCTTAGCCTCGGCCCCTCCCATTGTAGTCAAACACCTATCCTGCCTGTGCAGGGACATGCAGGGAGATGTGTGCCCGGCAGAGCCAATGAGACAGGCTTGCTAGCCCCCATCTCACAGCAAGTCTTGAGGAGGCACAGTCTGGGCACCAGTATTTTTTGCTGCAGTCAGAAAAATATTGCATCTCTGAAGCGCACATCTAGAAGGTGCACCTCTCTGGGCAGCTGGAATAAGCTACCAGGTTCAGGTCACTGATCAGATTTCCCACACAGCTAGGATACTCTCCTTGGGTCTTCCTCAGGTTCATTTGGACCAAAGAACCATACCAACCTAAGAGCCCCTGTAGACCTCACAGCAAACCTGGGCTTAGACAACTAGACCGTCCTTTAGGGCTTAGATAGCTAGAGTGGTCATGAGTTCAGGAAACACAAGAGTCAATCTGCTTAGAATCACTGGAAGGGACACTTAAGAAGGAAGGACACATAGAGGCCATATTGTGAAGACTGGTATAAACACCTAAGCCCCCAATGAGCAGACAATGTTGCACATTCACAACCAGCAAAAACAGACAAAATAAGCTGCCAGAGACTGGCCCTAAAGTGATATATGATCTCTCAGAAATAGAATTCAAACAGTCATTTTAAGGAAGCTTAACAAACTTCAATAAAATGCACAGAAACAATTCAGAAACTAAACAGGGAAATTTAACAGAGAGATTAAAATAATTTTTAAAAATCAAAGAGAAATTCTAGAGCTAAAAAATATGGTGAATGAAATGAAAAATGCAATACAGAACATCAACAGCAGAATTGATCAAACAGAAGAAAGAATCAGTGAGCTCAAAAACAGGCTATTTGGAAATACACAAAGAAAAAAATAAAAATAAGAGGAAAGAAGAAAGCCTACAGCATCTGTGGGATAGTATCAAAACAGCAAATATTTGGGTTACTGAAGTTCAAGCGGGGGATTAAGGAAAACAAAAGGATAGAAAACTTATTCAAATAAATAATAAGAAAAAAACTTTCTAAATATGCAGAAAGATATAAATATCCAAGTACAGGAAGGTCAAAGTCACCAATCAGATTCAACTCAAATAAGACTACTTCAGGATATATCAGACTCTCAGAGTTCAAAGGCAAAGAAAGAATCATCAAAGCAACAAGAGAAAAGAAGCAAATAACATGTAAGAGAGTTCAAATATGCATGGCAGCAGACTTCTCAGAAGAAATCTGGCAGTCCAGAAGAAAATGAGACAATACATTCAGAATGCTGAAGAAAAATATTTACCAATCAAATATATGTACCCAGCAAAGCTATCCTTCAGAAACAAAGGGGAGATAAATACCTGCCCAGAAAAACAAAAGCTGAAGGAATTCATTACTACAAAACTTGTCCTAAAAGATACGTTAAAGGAAGTTTTTCAAAGTGAAAAAAAGCAATGCTAATGTCTAGCATGAAAACTTCTGAAGATGTAACATTCACTGGTAAAAGTAGGCATACATACAAACTGTACTTACTTTAATACTTACTCTAATACTATACTTGTGGTGTGTAAACCCCTTACATCTTTAGTATGAAGGCTATAATAAAGAACTATTAAAAATAATAACTACTTTAATTTGTTAACAAGCCATATAAAAGATCTAAAATGTGACACCAAAAATTCAAAATGAGAAGAAATGGAATTAAAATCAAAATAACTTGTTATGATCAAAAGATATTTGTTGTAATCTCCATGGTAATCGCAAAGCAAACACCTATAATAGATACATTAAAAACAACAAATAGGAAATCAAAGCATACTGATAGAGAAAACTACATAACTACAAAGGAAGGCATTAAGATAAGAAAAAAAAAGGAAAAAAAAAACTCTACAAAACAGTTGAAAAACAAGTAACAAAATTGCAAGAGTAAGTTTTTACCTATCAATAATTATCTTCAGTGGATTAAATGTAAATGGGTTTAATTAGTGTAAATGTATTAAATTCTCCAATTAAAATACATAAAGTGGCTGAATGGAAGAAAACTCAACTATATTCTAGCTACAAGAAATGTATTTCACTTGTAAGTACACACGTAGACTGACAGTGAAGGAATAGAAAAAGATATTCCATGCAAATGAAAACCAGAAAAGGGCAGAAATAGCCATATTTATATCAGATAACAGATGTTAAGTCAAAAACTTTAAAAAGAGACAAACACATCCATTATATAATGATAAAGTGATTAACACAAGAAGATAAAATAGTTGTAAATATATATGCACCCAACATTGGAGCACCTAACTATATGAAGCAAATATGAATAGAACTAAAGGGAGATACTGACTGTAATATAATAATAGTAGGAGACTTCAACATCCCATTTTCAGCAATGGACAGGTTATCCAGACAGAAAATTAACAATAACAACAACAACAAAAATGAAGTTAAACTGCAACTTACATCAAATGGACCCAACAGACATTTTCAGAATCGTCTATCCAATATTTACAGAATACACATTTTTCTTGGTAGCACATGGAACATTCCCTAGGATAAACTATATGTTAGAGCAAAAACAAGTTTTAATTTTTTTAAAAGAAAATTGAAATACTATCAAATATCTTCTGACCACAATGGATGAAAACTAGAAATTAATAACAAAAAATGTGGAAATTCTACAAATACATGGAAATTAACCAACAGGCTCTTGAAACCAATGAGTAAATAAAGAAATTAATTTTAAAAATTTGAAATTTTGTTCAGACAGATGAAAATGGAAAAATAACATACTTATGGGGTACAGCAAAAAGCAGTACTAATAGGAAAGTTTATAGTAATAAATGCCTGTATCAAAAAATTAGAAGAGTTCAAATAATCTAGCATTGCACTTTAAAGAAGTAGAAAGACAACAACAACGGAAACCCAAATTAATAGAAGGAAAGAAATAATAAAGATCAGAAGAAAATTAGTTAAGTTTAAACAAAAGAGATTACAAAAAAAGTTACTTTATTGAGAAGATAAAATTGACAAACTTAGCTAGACTGAGAAAAAAAGAGAATTCTCAAATAAAGTCAGAAATGCAAAAGGAGGTGTTACGTTTAATACCATAGAAATACAAGGAATCATTAAAAGCTACTGTGAACAACTATACATTAACAAATTGGAAACCCTAGAAGAAATAAAAAAATTTCTTCATATGCACAATCATGATTGGATCACAAGAAACAGACATCCTGAAAAGATCAATACTGAGTGACAAGATTGAATCAGAAATAAAAAGTTTCTCATCAAAGAAAAGTCCAAGACCTGATGGCTTTACTGTTAAATTCTACTAAGCATTTAAAGAAGAACTAATATCAATTCTTCCTAAACTCTTCAAAAAAATTTAAATGGATGGAATTCTTCCAAACTCATTCTACAAGGCCAGCATTTTCCTGATGCCAAAACCAGAAAGTTCACAACAACAAAAAAACACTATAGCCCAAAAAGTAACAAATGCTGGCAAGGATATGGAGAAAGGAGAGCACTCCTACACTGCAGGTGGGAATGTAAATTAGTACAACCACTAAGGAAAACAGTATGGAGGTTCTTCAAAAAATTAAAAATAGATCTACCATATGATCCAGAATCCCTCTACTGGGTATATATCCAAAGAAATTTAAATCAATGTATAGAAGAAGTATCTGCATACCCATGTTTACTATAGCATTATCCACAAATGCCAAGATATGAATAGCAACAGATAGCAACAGATGAAGGGATAAAGAAACTGTGGTTTGTTTATACAATGCAATACAATCCTGTCATTTGCAACAACATAGATGAGCCTAAAGAACATTATGTTAAATGCAATAAGCCAGGTACAGAAAGACAAATATTGCACAATCTCATTCCTATATGGAATCTTTAAAAAAGAAGTTGCTCTCATAGAACTACAGTAGAGTAGTATTTACCAGAGGCCAGGAAAAGGAAAAGAGAGGAAATAATTGGGAGAGGTTGATTAATGGTTACAAATGATTACATATCATATACATGTATGGAAATATCACACTGTACCACATAAATATGTAAAATTATGTTAAAAATAAAATAATAAAATAAATATTTTTTAAAAACAACAGGTTCATTGTGATAAAATTGCCTCACAATAAACTTCACATATCACAAAAGTGTTTTCTAAAAATGACCTAATAGCATATATCAAAATGTTTTTCTTTTGTAACTTTATACAGAATCAGTTTCTCGGAAAAATAGATAATTTGTTTACAGTATTTATTTTTATATAATATTTTACAAGTTTTCCTACCTACCCAGTTGAAAATATTTATATAGTTGAATAGCTAGAATTGCATACATTTTGTATTTCTTTCAGTTCACTATTGTGAATAAGAGAGATTAAACCTGTTCTAATTGTTATCTTTAATTTCTTTATATATCTAAGCATTAATAAACTTCTCTGGTTACCTATGAAAGTAACTCATAATTAAATTCCTTCTCTGACATAACCTCCATTGAAAACTTAATTTAGCAAACTGTAAACAGATGCATTTATTTAAAATCCCTTTAAAAAAAACAGATGTTTCTTTTTTCCAGTTTATGATAAAATTATCAACACTTTGAATTTCTTACTTCTTATAATTATGTGATATTCATGAATGAATTACAGTGCAGGAAAATACCAATATTATTCTACTTTATGAACAAAAATCTTAATTCTTTAAATAATAGAATAGTGGCACTAGTGATTTTGAAAACATAATACCAGTAAATTCCAGCTCCCAGGTTGTCATTATAATAAATAAAAAATTATTTTAAATGTACTGGAAACATAGTGTATTACTCCATTTTCACACTGCTATAAAGAACTGCCTGAGACTAAGTAATTTATAAATAAATGAGGCTTAATTGACTCATAGTTTTGCAGGGCTGGGGAGGCCTCAGGAAACTTACAATCATAGCAAAATGGGAAGTAGGTACATCTCATATGGTGGCAGGTGAGACAGCATGTGAAGGAGGAACTGTCAAAAACCTATAAAAATCATTAGATCTCATAAGAACTCACTTGCTATCACAAAAACAGCATGGGAAAAACCACCCCCAAGATCCAATCACTTCCCACCAGTCCCTCACTCAACATTTGGGATTATGGGGATTACAATTCAAGATGATATTTGGGTGGGGACACAGAGCCAAACCACACTACATAGGCATAGTCAAATGCCATAATCAGACCTGGTAATATATGCCATAAAAATATAAGTGCAAAATTTTTGAACCAATAAATTACTGTACTGTATTCTTTAGGCTATAGAATATTGAACAAATAAAGAGTTTGGAAAACTGGTCATATTCTTAGATCACAGTATTGTCATAGAACCCTTCCACTGCAGACACTAGTGTCTGACAAGAGGAATATGATGGCACCCAAAAGCTTAGAGACACTGGGAAGCACAGAGCCCCAAAGAGAGTGTTACAGTGTATCACAGCCCTGGCGTGGGGACCCCAGAGGTCTGGGCTCTGAGAAGAGCTGATGCCCTTCTGGGAGGCAGCTGACAGAAAGGCAGCAACTCTTCTCTCCTTCTTGTCTCCTGAAGCATGGAGAGTGGAGGGCAGGGAGGTGTATTTCAGAGGGGCATGTTTCATCCAGTTTGTGTTACAACTCTTTCAGTCCTGCCACCTTGCTTTGGCCTATGGCTCCTGGGCTGTCACAGGGGGCAGCCACCTGGCACAAAAAGATGGTGGGAGGATTGTAGTGTTACAGAAGCTCTGGCTCCAGGAATCCCCAGGTCTGGGCCCTGAGAAGGGACAGTACTCTTCACTCTTGCAATCTGGGGGCATGTCATTGACCACAGCTTAGCGAGCCAGCCAGGAACGTGTTATAGCTCTTTTTACTTCTGCTGTTCAGTGGGTCCTGAGTTCTTGTCTCATGTCCATGAAGAATGAGGTTATGTGGACAACTGGAAGGTGAGCAAGGTAGAAAGGAGCATTTTTGAGCAAAAGAACAGTTCTCAGCAGAGAGGGTGTTCCCTATTCACAGAGAGGTCATCCCAACAAGTCTTTAAGACTGGCTGAGTCTGGGTTTTTTATGGGCTCAGAAGGAAGTATGTGCTGATTGGTCTATGGGCGGCCATCAGTGGGCCTGGAAAAAGCACTATTCGATTGGCTGAAAGGCATCAAGGAAGTTCTCACTCCAGGTAGCAAACTCCACTTGGAAATGGCAACCCAGCCCAGACCCCAGGCTTTAGGCCATTCCTGTCTTAAACATGGCATTTCACTGGGGACCTCCCTTTTCCCACCTGTCTGCCTCCTGTTGCCATCAACATGTCATCTGCAGTGCCCAGGCTGTCCGCATCAAGGGGTGCCTGCAGGCCCACACCAAGCCACCCTCAGCCCCCCAGCCTCCTTCCCATGCTCTTTGGTGCCCAAAGTCTGAAAGGGGCCAAGGCAGCAAGTGGCTAGTGTATCAGTGCCATCCCAAGCGCGCACACACATGACTGGGTTGCAACTCCACCTGAGCTTGGCCACAACTTTGCTCTGCACCAGAGCAGGTGCTGGGATCAAGGAGGGGCCAGGAAGCAAGAACAGACACTCCCAGGCATGTGGGGGCAGGGGGCTTCCCAGGCCCCCAAGAGCACAGGGATGCCTGGGTATAAAGCCATGGCTGGGCAGCTGCAGCTGCACCCAGGAGGACAAACTCACACCCCATCAAGTCAACTCGATAGGGTGCAGGGCTCCCACTGGGATCGCCTGTTCCTGGCCCCTGCTGGCTCTGCAGAGCATGAAGCCCAGCCACACTTTCCCACTGAAGCTGGCATCCTCACAGCAGTTGAACCAGACAGGCCACCACTGCCATCAAGATGAAAATGTGTCCAAAGATCTCATTGATGATTCCTAAAAACTAAGGGAAGAAATAAATGTCCCCTATTTATTCCTCATGAATGGCTAATTTTTAAATCGCTATACCTATAATGAATCTAAGAATCTGAAAAATGTGCATGGCCATCTTAATAATTTTGTCTAAGATATTTGCATGTCTGTGACTCTGAATTAATACAAACAAGAGTGAGATGGCTTTCCTTTTTCTTTTTTAGGTAAATCTAAAAATAGTCTGAGAGCAATTGAAAGTCTTGGATATTAAAATGGAGATGTGGGTTAAACTGCCAATTCAGCAATGAACAAAATAGACATGAGGTTTTAATTGCAGTTGTCAGGGGAGGAAAATAATAACAAGTAAGCAAATTAAAAATGAAAACTTTATATGTTGATAAGCTGGCTGGTAAGAACGGAAAGTGAATGATGTGTTAAAGAGAACCTAGGAGCTTCTTCAAGATGAGATGTTATAAACGGCCTCCCTGAGGAGAAAATTTTTGAGATGAAACATAATTAAGTGGAAATGCCTCCTTTTGAAGATCAAGAGGCAGAATATTCCAGGTATAGGAAATATGCATTTTATTAGATATATATGAGGATTAAAAGAAATTATTGTACAAAGGAATTAATACAGTGGATGGATACATAGAAAGAACTCTACAACCAGTAACTAATCAAAGGAAAGTATTTGCTTATCAATGATCCTTGCACATAATTCGTATATGCAACATCTTTGAACATAAAAGTAGGCATATATTTCCATTCATGATGCTCATCTGTTTGTGACTGATTATTTAGAAATGTGGCATATCATATTAATTAATTAATTAATTCTGCCTATTCATCCCAGATAACAATGTACGAGTATGTGGGGGGAAATTCACATTACCGGAATAGCAAAGATTGAACAGGCCAAGAGAAAATGAACATCAGGAAAGGAAAAAAAAGAAATGGTTCTAGATTAGGAAAGAAAGAGATGGTTTTATGAGTTGTGGTAAAAAGTGAACCCATGAGGCAGAATCCAGGTTATGCTCATCCACTTACCGCTAACTCATTCTGTATGAAAAAAATGAAAGAAAAAGGTGTTTGTTTGTGTGTGTGTGTGTGTGTGTGTGTGTGTGTGTGTGTGTAGCCTAAAATGGTTGGATATTTTTAGTATATTCCCTGATTTATCTCTTACTCCAGTCTTATTGAAAGCACTTGCATCTCCACTTAAAAACTTCGCTTATATAACTATGAGTTTAAATAATTCGTTTTCCCAACCTGTGCAACTAGAATTAGCTAGACAATCTTGAAGCATTCCACTTAGTTCAAAATCTCATGATTCTGATGATAGAAAAAGTTACTTTTGTAAGTAATGATAATGGATATGAAGTTCCTTTAAAAAAAATTGGTTATATGACCTATCAGTCCTCATAAAGACAGTTTTCCAGAATATTTGGCTGGAAACTACAGTCCTAGAAACACGAAACTCAGTTTCTTGGGAAATGGATGAAGAATAAAGTGTTCAGACTGGGAAGGACTAGAAAAAGGCCTTCTGAGATTTTGGTGAGAATCTAAATAGCCATCCAAACTAATCAAGTTTTATCGAAACCAAATATTCAGGCCTTTTGAAAAATTTGCCAGATACTAATCAAAACCCCACTAAGCAGTTAGTATCTCAGACAGTTTTAAATAACATCAAACCAACTATCATGTAATATAATGAGTAAAGTCAAATCTGGATTTTGTGTTAAGCTACACAGACACACTAAAATTTGTCTGTGGTTGCACTGGCCAAGTAAAAGGAAAAAAGCAAAGATAATTACTCAAGTTTGTATCACTCTTAAAATCATTCCACTTATTTTTTAAAGGGACTAAGAAAATCACCCTTCCATAAAAACAGAATTATTAATATTTGGAAAATGAATGGTTAAGTAAAGACTTCAATTATTGTTTAATACTGTTGCAGACACATTATAATAACTTAAGATTTACTAATGATGAAATGGAAGGCTTAATTGCCTAAGGTTATTATTTATAGGGCTTGGTAGGTAAAATTTAAACTTCTAAAATACCTCTACTTTAATATTAATATATTTCATTCTCTCTTAAAATAGATTTATAAAATATTTTATTATAATAGAAGCTGTGATATCAATCAGCTTTCTGTAACCATAGTATAATTCATCTTAGTTAATTTTCTTTAAAGATTTATTCAAAAATCACAACTAAATGATCAAAAGGTTTCAAAATAATCTTCATATATTTTATTGATTTAATTTGACATGAAATAAAAGTATTAGCACAAAATGCTACTACTATCATGTTTTCCACTTTTAATCAACTCATTTCTTTTCTTAAAACAAAATTAATGAAATGTCAATATGAAAAAACATTTTGTTTTACTGAAGGGAAAAAAATTCAGACTTATTGAAACACAGATTTTCAGGTTTCCCAAGGCAAGTTCTGTATGTACTTATGTTAAAGTGAGAAAAAAATTAAAAAGCTACATGTGTGTGTGTGTGTGTCTGTGTGTGTGTGTGTGTGTGTGTGTGTGTGCGTGTGTTTGTGTGTCTAAACACACTTAGAAAGGTAAAGGAAAAAGCACGGAGAGTTCTAAGATAGTCATCATGTTGCTGCCTTTCTCTCCCTCAAAGGTCAGCCACTGGGGCACAAAGGACAACACAACTAAGAGGCCACTTCTAAGAAGCCTCCAGTCACTTGCTGCCATACCTTTCTATCTGAATTTTCTACATAGTGCTTATCTAATATTACCTTGCTTATTTAATTATTTCTTATTAGTTAGTTGGTTGATTTTCATCTATTCCCAGTAGAATATAAATTTCATGGCAGAAATCATCCTATTTCTCTTTTTATATATCCTCAGTGGCTGGCAACTTAGCCTTTAATTTGGTAATGAGTGAATGCATTACAAACCACCAGCAAAATTGAAAAGTATAAAACTTCCAAATATGTAGGTAGTAAAGGAAAACAGTTAAAACTTAATCAAACCAGAAAAAAGTTAAAGTAAGAAAACAAAAAAAGGCAAAAATAAAATGAGATCAAAAGAAATACAAGTATTTCCAGCTCTTTCAATAAACAGAATAACAGATAATCCAAGTAGTTTTTCTTAAAGCAGCTTTTGTGGTTTCTAAACACTATATACTAAACAGTGACAAAGAAAGATTGAAAATAAAGGAATGGAAGAATGCAAACAAAATCATAATTATATGGGCAATATTAGATATTAATAATATTAGATGAAGTAAAATTTAATGCTAATGTATAGAAATAGGGAAACCTTATAACACAAAAACATCATTAAGAATGTAATTAGTCAATTAATCAATTTAACAGATTGAAAATATAGACAGTCCCCAACTTACAGGGGTTCAACTTGAGATTTTTCAGCTTTATGACAGTGAGAAAATGATTCACATTGATAGCGTGACTGGAATTTTGAATTTTCATCATAACCTGGACTAGCAATATGCAGTATGACACTGTCTCAAGACGCTGGGCAGGTGCTAGAAGCACAGCTCCCAGTCAGCGACACAATAATGAGGGTAAGCAACCAATATTCTACGGTGTTACTGTGTTGTTAGATAGTTTTGCCCAACTGTAAGCTAAGTGTTCTGAGCATGTTTAAGATAAGCTAGACTGAACTATGATGTTCCATAGGTTAAGTGCATTTTTGACTTAATGTTATTTTCAACTTACCATGGGTTTATTGGGATTTAATCCCACCATAAGTTATGGAGCATTTGTATTTTATAGGTATATATATATATTTTTTGTTCACATATATAACAATGCATTAAAAGCAGAGAACATACATTATATTCACAGAACTTAAAAATATGCATTACCTTTATAACAGGTGACAATCTTAAAATTCAAAAAAATTTTTAATGGACATATTTCATAGGTCTTATTTTTAATTGTAGTCTAATAAAACTTTATATGAAAGATAAAAAATATATAAATTGAAAAATTTCTGACTTAAAGAGAAAAACAAAAATTACAAACTATCCAGAAAGTAATCTAAAACCTCACATAAACACTAAAATAGAGCTCAGATAAAAATTCATAGTTGAAATAAATTATCAAATAAAAGTAACAAATATTCAGGAGAAAAGTAAAAATAACATAATATACCAAAATACAAAAGGATAATGGCATTAATAAAAGAAAAAGTGAAATTGAAAGAGACATAAAAGAGGTAGAAAGAATAAACAAAACAAAATGACTTAAGGAAAAGTAGATCAAACTAAAAATAGAAGAGATTAGCAATATAAAGGTCTTACATACATTTTTTATTCAGTTTAGATAGCTCTGGGGTACATGTGCAGAATGTGCAGGTTTGTTACATAGGTATACACATGCCAGTTTAGATAGTTTTTATAGCTGTATTTTATTCCAACTTTAAAGAACAAATACTTTATAATTATCACTACCCTGAACTATAGAAAAGAAAAATTCTCTAGTCTATTATAGCAAGCATATTTTGATTCCAAAATTCAATTAAATATAGACCAAAAGGAAAGAAGAAGAAGAGAAGAAGAAGAAAATGAGAGAGGAACCAAGGAATGTATAAAGGAAGAGAGGGAAGTATTGGCATAAATATAGACATTAATTTATTTTAAAATACCAATATTACTAAAGGATCTACACCTCTTTTATGAGGGTTTCAGTTTCTCCATACCTCTATCAACACTTTCATTGTCCATCCCTTTTACTTTCATTGTCCATTCTAGTAAACGTGGAGTGGTGTCTTCTTGTGGTTTTGATTTGCATTTAACTAATGACTAATGATGTTGGGCATCTATTTGTGTGCTTACTGCAAATCTGTATTTTTTATTTGGAGAAGACCCCTTTTCCCATTTTTAATTGAGTTTTAGTTTTTGTATTAGTGAGTTGTAAGCATCCTTTAGGTGTTCTGGATGCTAGTTTCCAAATGATGAAGCTCAATTTACCTATTTTGTTGTTTTTGCTTGTGCTTTTGGTGTTAAATTTTTGACCTTGCCTAATCCAAGGTCACAAGCATTTATGCTTCTATTTTCTTCTAAGTTTTATAATTTTTTGCTCTTACATTTAGGTTTAATAACACTTTTAAGTTAAATTTTGAATATGGTGTAACACAGGAGTTAAAATTTATTCTTTTGCATATGAGTATACAATTGTCCTACACAAAATGTTGAAAAATATTTTTTTCCATTGTATTTCTAGCACCCTTGTCAAAAACAATTGTCTACAAATTTAAGGATTTATTTCTGGACTCTCAATTCTATTGCCTCAACCAATATGTCTACTATATGCCAATATCACATTGTTTTGTTTACTGTAACTCTGTAGTAAGTTTTGAAATTGGAATGTGAATACTCCAATTTTGCTCATCTTTTTTCAAGATTCTTTTGTCCCTTGCATTTCCATGTGAGTTTTAGGTCAGCTGGGATTTTGATGGAAGATTATATTGAATCCATAAATCATTTGAGCACAATGCCAATATAACAATATGAAATCTTCTGATCAATGAATATTGAATATCTTCTCATTTATTTAAATCTCCTTTAATTTCTTTTAATGACGTTTGTAGTTTTTAATTTACAAGTGTTAACCTTATTTTTAAAATTTATTTGTAAGTACATTTTTCTTCTTGATGTTATTATAAATGGAATTTCTTTTTTAAATTCTGTTCTCAGATACTTCATTGATATTGTATGAAAATACCATTGATATTTATATTTATAGATCGATCTTGTATTCTGCAACTTGCTATATTTATTTATTACCTCTAATAATTGTGTATGTGTATCCCTTAGGATTTTCTGTACATAATACACATATCACTTGCAAATAGAGATCGTTTTCTTTCTTTCTTTTAAATTTGAATGCCTTTGATTTCTCCTTTTGCTTAACTGCTTTAACTGGAACCTTCAATACAATGTTTAATAGAAGTGATGAAAGTAGAAATCCTTGTCTGGTTCCCCATCTTAGTGGGAAAGCTTTCAGTCTTTTATAATTTATGATGTTAATTTGAGTTTTTCATAGATACTTAGATTGAGAAAGTTTTCTAATTCTAGTTTGTTGAGTGTTTTTATCATAAAATATTGTCAGATTTTGTTAAATGCTATCTCTCCATATATTGAGATGATTTTATGTGGGTTTTGTCCTATAACATACTAAAATAATATATCATTTGATTTTTTTGCATGTTAAATCAATATTGCATTCCTGGGCTAAATCTTACTTGGTCATCATATATAATCCAATTTTTATTTTTCTGGGTTCTGTTTGCTATTATTTTCTTGATTATTTTTGCATCTATGCTTATAGTATATATTAGCCTATAGTTTTTTCTTGTGATATCTTTAGTTTTCTTAAAATGGTAATAGTAGCCTCAGTAAATGAGTTAGGAAGTGTTACCTAGTCTTATATTTTGGGGAAATGTTTGTGAAAATTGGTATTACCTTTTCTTTAAATGTTTAGAAGAATTAATTGATGTTGTTTTGTAGTTTTTAATTTAAAAGTGTTAATATTATTTAAAAAATTTTTAATTTATAAGTGTTAACTTTATTTTTAAAATTTTTGTAGTTTTAAAAATAAGGTAAACACTTGTAAATTAAAAATTTTTTGTAGTTTTAAAAAAATAGAGGACATTTGGGCCTCTGTTTTTCTTGTGAAAAGGTTTTGGTTTTTCTGTTTTCTTTTCTTTTTTTTAACTAATTCAATCTCGTTACTTGTTACAGGTCAATTAAGACTTCTGTTGTCCCTTGTATTAGTTTCAGTAGTTTACCTTTTCCAGGTATTAGGTCATTTCATCATGTTATCTCTTGGGTTGACCTACGAATGTTTATACTATTACTTTATAATGCTTTTTTATTTCTGTAGGGTTAATATTAATATTTCCTCTTTTATTTTTTTCATTTTCTCTGTATCTTTATTTTTTATTTCTTATTTTTAACTGACAAATAACAATTGTATGTATTTATGGGGTACAATGTGAGATTTTGATATATGATAGATTTGTTAATTGGCTTGATTTAATCATTACACAGTGTAAATATATATTGAAACATCTCATTGCATCACTTTTATTCCTGATTTTAGTAGGTTAAGTCACCTTTTGTCTTGATCAGTCTAGCTAAAGGTTTGTTAATTTTGTTCATCTTTTGAAAGAAAAAACTTTTGGTTGTGCTTATTTTCTTGCTTGTTTTTCTATTGTCCATTTCATGTATGTCTGCCCTAATTTTTATTTGCTGCTGCCTTATTTAGGTTTATTTTGCTCTTATTTTTCTAGTTAAGATGAAGTTTAAG
The DNA here is from genome assembly GCA_963574635.1 of Cheracebus regulus. Classification (NCBI taxonomy): domain Eukaryota; kingdom Metazoa; phylum Chordata; class Mammalia; order Primates; family Pitheciidae; genus Cheracebus; species Cheracebus regulus. Next base: position 21,417 of record CAUYQU010049240.1, on the reverse strand, counting down.
TTATTGATTTGAGATCTTTCATAATGTAAGCACTTATAGCTATATATTTCCCTCTAAAAATTGGTGTATTCCATAAGTTTTGGTATGTTATAGAACTGTTTTTAGGTCCCTCAAATTGGTGTCCTTTTGAGGAGGTAGCTATCAGATAATAAGGATTTAAAGGACTCTATGTTTGTATTTCTTTCACCCAAGATTTCTGTGGATTTAAAATAAGTCAATTTTCAATCACACAGGCTAATATTTTTTTCATATGAAACTCCTTATAATCCTACAGTCAGACTGCTACTATCTTCTGAATACAGAGAAGCAAGTAGGAGATAAGAGTTTGACAAATATCTTTACTTCCAGAGTCAGCTAAAAACTGTTTTTGATCATTCATTCCATTTTGGAATCTTAAGATAGATTACACGATGGTGATTAAATATTCTGACAGACAGAATAATGTGATGACATAGACAGGTCTCTCCTTTTATGTGCTTACATTACTCACAAATCCAACTAAATGCATTTTGTCCTGGTTCACATAACTTGGGGTAATACTATAGTACATAGGGCAAAACACATGTGACATGTGTTCCAAGGGGTATTTGTATTGACCTTCTGGAAGAAAAGATTACTCTTGAAAGGCCCACTTGTTTTTTAATACACGTAGAATACTGCCAACAATATATACTCAAGACAAGGCAATAAAAAAGCAACAATAGTATTTTATTTTGAAGCATTTATTTACTCTTACTATTCAAAAGTGAGCTTTTCTCTAAATTATAATTTTATTAGCTGTAAGTCAAGGTGGTAGTTTAAGAACACTGGGAAAATTCCTTCTAAAAATATTCCAACAGCCACATGGGTCACTGTCTTATAATTAACTGTAAAAAATGTGCAGAAAAATCTACCAGTCATATTTTGACTCATCACTCTCACTGGACTTCTGAGACTTTCCTCTGGAACATCCTATTTGTGGTTTGGAAACATTTTTTTCTTTTTTCTAATGTGGCTTGCCTTCTTTTGAGGTTTCACATTTTAATGGGCTTTTGTCTTATTCTTTATTCTCAACAGCACTCAGTTTCTTGGCCATGGTTTATCTATTATTTTGTAAGAATTCACTCGATTTTTACTCTAAATAGCTTATTTTATGTACTGAGAAATTTGATAAATTAGAATATCAGTTTCAAAATATATGAAACTTGGAATTTTTTCTTTGTTTAGTATTTTTTTTCCAGCAACTGACCATTAGTCTAAATTTCAGAAATCTATAAATCAGGAGAAAAACGTATATTTTCATTTTCATTTCTCTCATTGAGTCCAATTTGGCTCTAAGAATCAGATCTGTTTCCCACAGAAATCAAACTTGGCCTTTTAATTTCCTTTACCTCAGTCCCAATTCAACTCAAAACAAAGTTGATCTTTTAAATTCTACTAATTTATTATACCTAACATTTGACTTGAAGATAATATAATTTTTTGACCAAAAAAGGACACAAGGACCTATATATTTCACTGGAATTTAAGTTTCTGATTCATTTGGCCTCTACATCTTCTTCAATTCTTGTATACAATCCTAAACCTTTTTTACACTGTTTATCTAGACTTCCTAACAACATATATCAGGAGATTTCAAATGATAGAAGGCCAAATAATCCTGACCTTTTGGAGAGTAAAGGACACTTGGATTTTAAAAAATAATAAAATAAAAATAAATCATGCATGGCTTAATGTTCTTATCTATCTCAAGGAAAAAAATGGAGACGAACCAGTTTATAAAAACTTGTAAGCTTCTATTAAGTCCAGATAAGACCATAGAGGTAAAAACAGGCAAAGTAATGAAGGATTTTTATCTCTCTCTCTAATCTACAAAACACACCCAACTATTTGAAGGTATTCTCATAATAGTTTAAAAATTACCAAAAAACTTTTTATGTCTTCATGCTTATGTTGAAAATTCAGCAGTTCTAAATCATGAGAAATTTAAAGAGAGCTTCCAAACCAAAAGAGTCCTTAGAGATCCAATCAAGCACTTTCAAATGAATAAACTGATGTACAGAAGGCTAAAGACTTATCAAGATCACACAGATAGTGGCAGATATCAGATTCAAACACAGGTCTCTAAAATCCTAGCAATGTTTATTCTCACCAAGCTTCCTATTGTACAAAATGTCTCTTAACTTTAGAATCTTTTTCTTACTTAAGAAAGTACAAATAGATAACGAGGAAAATAATTCCAAATGAAACCCTTTGCTATTGACCACAGGTTTTATAATTTGGCTTGGATGAAAATACCCAGCAAAAATAAGATATATAATTCTATTACAACCACAGCTATCCAGCTGCAAGTTAAATGTTTTAAAGAAACATAATTCTTGTTTCTTAAAGAGATATTTTCAAAATTGACTAAACTTAAAATTAGGTGGGTCAGCCTTCTGCTTCTTTGCCTGCTGTTCTTTTGAAATACAAATTATAAACATCTTTCTTATTTCCTGAATCAAAACTCAAATGTTATCTAGTGTTAACATCACTACATAAAAATAGTGTTCATGCATTATACAGCATGTCTCCTTCTTTCAAGTTGACAATTTTCTATTGGTAGGCCTGTTTCCATTTGAAGAAAAATATCTATTATTCTGAAGCTTGTACTAAAAAAACACACACACACATTTTAGATAAATTATTTTTCCCCACAATAATTTTAGAATTTTGTCTGGTTACTGTTTTGGCTTATACTTGGGACCACAGGATTAAATTCTAATGTTTATAGTCCTTTTGTTTTAATTTTATTTCTCTGGACTGCCCATAATCCTTTCTAATTATTTCAGCTATGGCAATTTTACCATCTGTGATAATGCCTGCTCAAACGTTCAGGTTTTATGTGTGCAGCTATGTTATTTCATTGACTTGGCACATTTTTGTCATATCATCAAGCCTGTGGTTTCTCAATGACCTTTTAGTTTTGCAGTCATTAACTTAAAGCATTGCTTCTTACTGGAATGATGGTTCTCTACAAACATCAACAAAATGTTCCTCCATTTGCCTTTGCCTTACAATCTGATATCTAGGAGAACGCATAACCATGGTTCCATAAAATTAAATAGTATTTATCATAAATATGTAAGTTTTTAAGTATCATAAATCAAGTCCTATCAAATAATGTGAAAGTATGTATAATATTTCTAAATCCAAAACAGTGTAAAAGCTCTTCTGGAGGAAAACTCTCCAACCAAGAAGCTCAACAAAATCTCCAAAAATCAGTTTGGGAAATAAAAGTCAAAACATCAAATTATCACCAGAAAAATTCCTGAAATATTTAAGCTTTGCAGTTTAATAAAGATTTTGAGACATTCAACATACTAACAGCAGCTGCTATTAAACATTGTCTTATAAGTTCAAAAAAATATACTTCATGAGTTACCAGACTGTTTCATTATGCAGGATGCCTAAATGAACTGATATTCTTGTCACTACAGATAAATTGCAGAATAATTCCTAGAAAATGTGCAGGATGGTGTGAAAATGGATGGCTGGTGTTTTCCATGTTATTATTCTCTCATCTTTCACATGGGATTCAAAGAAAGAGAGAGAAAGAAAGAAAAAGAAAGAGAGAAAGGAAAGAAAGAAAGAGAGAAAGGAAAAAAGAAAGAAAGAGAGGAAAGAAAGAAAGAAAGAGGAAAAAAGAAAGAAAGAAAAAGAAAGAAAGGAAAGAAAGAGAGAGAAAGAAAGAAAGAGAGAAAAAGGAAGGAAGGAAGGAAAGAAGGAAGGAAGGAAGGAAGGAAGGAAGGAAGGAAGGAAGGAAGGAAGGAAGGAAGGAAAACATCCCAGGCAGTTACACAGATTCAAAATATTTCTGAAAGGCACCTAGTCAAATTATAGGAGCTAAACACTGTCAAGATGATAATCACAATAATTCAAATCTGTAAAATATTCTTAAACACATTCATCAATTAATGGCAATAAAATAAAATGTTTCCAGTATTTTCTAGAAATCAACTGTCTCTAACTGAAGAAATATTTTCATATAATACAAAATGATTAATAATAACTATGCAGTAGTTTCTTTTACTCTGTCTCGACACATTTGAATTTGTACCAGAACATTTCAGAATCAAAATGTTTTTTAATGATTGAGCATTAATCAAGCTTTAACAAAGCTTGATGCCATTTAGATGACAAAAATCTAGCAGCTCTTCTGAACCAATTAGATCTAAACCCTTGATCCTCTCTAATGAGGCATTTATAAGTCTTAGACTCCTTCAGTTTTCTAAACTTAATAGCTACAGTGATCCATCAGAGTTCATTCATATAATTGATGCAATATTTTCCGTTTCACTTTTAAATGTTGAGAAAAATCCTTGGCTTTAAAAATTTAATGTCAGTGTAAATTAGAAGGAAACTTTTTGAAAGAACCCAAAACAGTTCTACAACTCACAGAAGACTAGCCTGTGAAGCTTCAGAATGTTTTGATAATTAATCTTTCTATAGTGTACCTTTTTGGTTATTTAACTTTAAAATACCCAGGTTTATTTTTAGACCACATTTATTTAACTATAGGTTCTTCATCCTCAGTTTTTGCAAAGCAATTTAAGTTTCATGTGATTTTTTTTTACTGATTGTAGCATGTGGAAAGATGTAGTCATTTGTAATCCATCCCATGCCTCAATAATACTGACCACTGGAAGTGAATCAAAGGCTGAGCTGCCACTGTTCTATTTTCATCATGACTGATCAACCTGGCAGTCTGCTCATTTTCACCCTGAAATAAGCAATATGAAATCAAAAAGTCATGTAAAGAAATACACATTTGTTTTGAATTCTTTAATCAGAGGATGCTATAGTTTCATAATAAAAAATATGAATGCTTCATTTTAAGAGTATTGGTGACAACTACATATGGGGTTTGTTGTGAGAGATTTCCAATTTTTTCTCTGTAAACATTGATTTAGAACAAGACAAAACATTAGATTGTCTTTGAAGGTAAGTCATGAAAAATGTCCTGTTCTCAGTCCTATAAAGAAAGTCCTTGATAAATCTTGAATGCTTAGGATCATGTTAAAATGTTAGACTTAGACTTTGAATCATTTAGATTGTAAAATGTGGGAAGTTGCCCCTTCATATACATAATTATTACCATTTGAAGTTATTAAATATTATATGCAGTGGATATTTTATCTTAAATAGTTTTTGGTTTTTAGTCTTGTGCATTAAAAAGTCCAATTGTTATTGTCTTTTGCAAATTAGGCTTGATAAAGTATTTTTATTTCATTTAAAATTACAGAAAATATTTACAAGTCCTTTGCTTTCTGTGTCTTTCTTTTAGACTATACAGGCAGAATACTAATTTAAATAAATGTTATATTCTTCTTAAAAGAGAATATGATTTGATACCCTACAGAAAGCTCAACATAGGTTGACATGCAATCAATTTTTATTTCCTAAGTAAAATTTAGTAGTCAAGATTTTATTTGAAGTACCCCAAAAACAACAATGGCAGTGATGAAAGTATAGAGTAGTGTTGGTTATTTTCACATTTGGGTGCTAACTAATAAAATTTGAGGGTGAAATAGCAGGGAATAGCAGCTAGGAATGGCCCAGCTTTGTAGTTAACCTTGCATAGTGCAGTACACCCTTGAGCATGGGAAGACCATGTAGTTAGTTCCATAAAACAGAGGAAATGTTAACCTGGGGCAGTAATTGATAAGCAGTAAAATACAACATCAGTACTGGATTTGGTTGCACTTTTTATCTAGAATACGTATTTCTTCTGCCCTACCCTCCCTACATCTTCAGGCCATGGGAGTAGGTAGAACTTGTTCATCTTCAGAATGAGAAGTGGAAGTATCTCAGCATAATTCAAAGGCATATAAAGTTTCAAGTTCTAGAAGAGGCTCAGGAAATAACGCAGTTTTTATTTTTAAAATAAGAAAAGTATAAAATAAAGGACAGGCAAGACAAGAAAGTTCAAATGTGGAACTTTCTGCAATCCTCTAAGGTAATAAGAAATGGCAATGATCCATTATAGTGTGCCTCAGGCTGGGGACATGAGCAAAAAAATTTCCCAGGTGTGTGTGTGTGTGTGTGTGTGTGTGTGTGTGTGTGTGTGTGTATTACATATAACTCTAGGAGTTTTGCATAAATTTCATCTTTAAAAAGTAATAAAGGTTGGGCGCAGTGGCTTCTGCCTGTAATCCCCGCACTTTTGGAAGCCGAGTTAGGTGGATCATGAGGTCAGGAGATCAAGACCATTCTGGCTAACACGGTGAAACCCCGTCTCTACTAAAAATACAAAAAATTAGCCGGACATGGTGGCACGTGCCTATAGTCCCAGCCGCTCAGGAGGCTGAGGCAGGAGAATCACTTGAACCTGGGAGGTGCAGGTTGCAGCGAGTTGAGATTGCAACATTGCACTCCAGCCTGGGTGACAGCGCGAGACTCCATCTCAAAAAATAAAAAGTAATAAAAGTTCTCCCGAATTTATATTAAAACACTTAGAAGGGTTTGGTGTTGATGTAAAAATAGAAATATTCATAAAATAGGATACTAAATATGTCTAATTATATAATATCAATTTTAATAGTACATATTACTAAGTGGTAAAATCAATTTTAAAAAATAACTTTCAATAAGTGGCTCTGAGACAATTAGCTACTTGGAAGAAACATTATTTTAGGTCATCTCCTCATGTCATATGCCAAAATAAAGTCCAAGTGATAAAAAAATTATGTGAAACTAAAACATAGAAGAAAATATAAGTGCTGGGCACAGTGGCTCACACCTGTAATCCCAGCACTTTGGGAAGCTGAGGCAGAGGATTGTGTGATCCCAGGAGTTTGAGACCAGCCTAAAAAACATGGTGAAACCGTCTCTGAAGAAAATGTAAAAATTAGCCAGGCATGATGGGGTATGCAGGTAGTCCCATCTACTTGGGAGGCTGAGGTGGGAGGATGCCTTGAGTCTGGAGGGCACAGGTTGCAGTGAGCTGAGACCATGACACTGAACTGCAGCCTGGGCGAGACAGTGAGACCTGCCTCAAAAGTAGAAGAAGAAAGAGATGGAGAGAAAGGAGAAGGAGAAGAAGAAAGAAGAAGAAAATATAAGTGACTTTTTACTAACTTTGAGTAGAAAGAACACTAAGATTAAATTCAGTGGAAGAAATCAAAAGAACAACAGATTTGATTATGAAAAAGGCAAATTTCAGTGCTTAAGGAATAGTAAAAACAAAAGTAAGGTGAATCAACTCTTTGAAAAGATTAAAATTTATTTTCAAACAGAGACAAATCATCTTTTTTCCAAAACCTGACAATTTCACTATTTCTTGTCACCAAACTTGCTCTCTCGTTGCTAGAAAATAGTTATACTTCCCTATATGTGTTTCCTAGCTTTTTCTGCTGATAGAGAATGTACAAATGAAAACAGCAATTTCTAGATATTACTCAATAGATACTAATAAAATAATTTTTTTATAAAAATTAAATTTAAAAGAGTTCCCATGGCGCCAAATAATAAAACAGAAAAGAGAAACTTGGTCAGTTTTTAATGTTTTTCAAATTAAATTCTATCTATTGCTTTGAAAATATCTACTAAGGACATAGATTTGCAGATTTAGTTTATATATTGGGATCAAATTTTAGCAAATATTTAAGAATTATTGAATTGCAGAAAAATTAATGATTGTTTGGGTTTATAATTGTTCTTTTGTTCAACTACTAGAAAATTTTCTGTGAATATTTAATGATTGAATGATGTTCAATCATTTAAGAATTACTCTTTCTAGAAGAGACTAATGTTTAATTCTTAATGATTGAATAATGTTTAATCATTGAGAATTACTCTTTCTAGAAGAGACTGTTCTTTCCATATCGTGTGTTCTTGGCATCTTTGTTGAAAATCAATTAACCATAAAGCATAGACTTATTTCTGCATTCTCTTTTGTTCCATAGGTCTATTTGTCTGTTGTATGCCAGTACAATGCTGTTTTGATTACTATAGCTTCATAGTATGATTTCAAATGAGGTAGTACGGTACCTTCAGCTTTTTTATTTTTCTTCAAAATTTATTGTTTATTCAGATTTTTTGTGGTTCCATATAAATTTTAAGGCTGTCTTTTCTATTTCTGTAAAAAGAAAATGTCCTTGGAATTTTGATAGAGATTTCATCAAATCTGTAGATCATTTTGGGTAGCATGAACATTTTAACAATATTAATTCTTCCAATGCATGAAGATGGAATATCTTCCCATTATTTACATCTTTTCAATTACTTTCATCAATGTCTTATAGTTTCTGACATACAAATATTTCACTTCCTTGGTTAAACTTATTTCTAAGTATCTTTTGTAGGTGTTGTTAATGGGATTGTTATCTTAATTTATTTTTGAATAGTTTATTCTTAGTGTGTAGAAACACTACTAATTTTTGCATGTTGATTTTGTATCTTGCAACACTCCTGAATTCATTAATTAGTTCTAATAATTTTTGGTAGAGTTGGAAAATGTGTATATCCACATGTAGAAGAGTGAAATTCAATCTCTATCTTGTACCATATACAAAAATCAAATCAAAATAGATTATAGACTTAAACATAAGACCTGAAACTATAAAACTACCAAAGAAAACATCAGGGAAAATCTCCATGTTCCATGACATTGATATGGGCATAGATTTTTTTTTTAATTTGACCTCAAAATCACAAACAACACAAGAAAAATAGCTAAATAGGATTATTTCAGGTTAAAAAGCAAAACAATGAAGAGTCTGAAGAGACAACTTACAAAATGAAAGAAAATATTTGCAAACTATACATCTGACAAGGGGTTAATAATCAAAATAATAAACAATTAAAAAAAAAGTAACCAAATTTTAAAAAATGGGTAAAGGTCCTAAACAGATATTTCTCAAAAGAAGACATACAAATGGTATATGAAAAAATGTTCAACATCACTAATCACCAAGGAAATGCACATTAAAACTATAATGAATTATCTTTTCACACTTATTAGAATGACTATTATAAAAAAGAGAGAGGGAGAGATAATAAGCACTGAGGAGGATATGGACAAAAGGAAACCCTTGCACACCACTGATGGGAATGTGAGTTAGTACAACCATTATGGAAAACAGTATGGTAATTCCTCAGAAAATTAAAAATAGATCTAACATATGATCTATCAATTCCACTACTGGGCAGATATTCAAAAGAAATGAAATCAATATGTTGAAGAAATATCTGTACTTCTATGTTCATCAATACTTTATTCACAATAGTCAAAATATGGAATTAACATAAATATCCTTCAATTGATGAATGGCTTAAGAAAATGTGTTTTATACACATACACAGGGGGATACTATTCAGCATTAAAAACAAAGAAAATCTTGTCCTTTGCAACATAGATGAACCTGAAAAAACATTGTGTTAAGTGAAATAAATCATGCACAAAGAGACAATATGGCATAATCTCATGTAAATGTATAGTCTAAAAAACCTGAACTCACAGAAGCAGACAATGAATATAATTTCTAGGGGATAGGAATAGGGGTCATGGTGACTATAGTTAATAACAATGTATTGTATACTTGAAAATTGGTGAGAGTAGATTTTAAAGTGTTTTCACCGCAAAAATAGATACGTATGTAAAGTAATGCATATGTTAATCAGCTTGATTTTGCCATTCCAAAATATATACATATTTCAAAACATCATGTTGTATACCAAGAAATATATACAATTTTTTATTTGTTAATTAAAAATAAAACAAAAATATTAATAACAAAAAAGAATTACTTTTTCTAACTTTCAATCACAGAACTTTGATCTTAAGCTAAGAAATCCCATAGGCAATTTCCAGAGCAGCATGCCATGTTACCCCACATGATAATTTCATATGGAGAATGAACAGCAGGATTTCAGCCCTTTGGAAATATGATTCATTTTTATTCAGGAAAACAAAATTAATCTGTTTACTAAGAAAGTAAAGAAAAATGAGCCCCAAACACAAAGAATTTATTTTTAAAACCATTCTGTATCAGCAGAAATATTGTTCCTACATATTTTTTATTTGATGCCAGCATGTTCTTTTTGCAGTTACCACCCCTTTCTGTTAGAATTCTTATTTTTGGATGAGTGATCAGTTGCTTCATGTTGATTTCCCCCCAGCAAGCTATAGGTTCACCCCAGCTGCAAAAATGTTCTAAACTCTAAGCAAAAGCTCCATAGGCAAAGTCAGGATATAATCTTTCAAATGCAAACAGTGTGACTCTGTAGGAGTCTAACTCAGGAATTTGAGAAAAGGACTTTGTGAGAATGGTAAGTTTGTGACATTTATTACTGTTTTCAAATCTGACCCAAAAAAGTTATTAAAACTCACATAAAATTACTGTATTTAACTCTCAGATAAGACTTTTGACATACTAAGTTTATTTAATTTACCAAAACTTCTCATAGACTAAAAACATAATTAACTATACTACAAAAGAAATGTCAAAAGCTTGGAGCAAGTTGTTCGGGGGCACCTTATGTTAGTGCCAAGTTGGACATACAACTTCTAGGCTTCTAATCCAAAGTTGATAGTACTGGGAGTATCCCCATAGGCAAATATTGATAACACAGAGACTTTTTCTGATAGATTGAATTTATATCCTGTCATCTCAAAAAGCACTAGAATTTGATGTATAGGAATCTGAACAAAGTGAAAAATGTAAGAAACAGTTCTACAAATGATGCATAATTATCATCTTGCCAAAGAAGTCTGATGAAAATAAAACCAAATTTATTTCCTTTATCCTCATCAGATTTTGCAAAGTCTTAACCAACTGCTCTCTAAACTACAAAAACTGACAAATTTGAGTGGAAGTGGATCCTGCACCCTGAACATGATTCAAAAGGATTCTAAACTAAGACAACAACAGCATCAGGATTTGATTGCCTTCTATTTATAATAATCATCCTGCCAAGTAAGTGATCCTACCTCCCTCTCACAAATGTCTCCTTCATTTGCCCTCAATTTATTTCATTAAATTATCATGAAAATATATTCTGTATTGCAAAATGAAATTTCATTACATGTTGGGTTTATATGCAGTGGCAGAGACTTTTATCTACACATCTGCTTTCTCTCTTCCTTTCTGTAAGGATCATTCTTTTCCTTTTCAAGAGGTAGCTATTCAATGAGAGACTACATTTCCCAGCATTTCTTGCAGCTATGTGTGATCAGGTGACCGGTTTCTTTCTAATCCTGTTTTAATAGGAATTACATGTACAACTTCAGCCTCTCCTCTTTAAAAGAGAAAATCACTTGTCTTTTACTTCTCTGTCCCACATTTCACAGTCTAGAAAATAAACTTGGTGTTGAGCCAGTGTCCACCAGACAATCTAGGACAAGTTTAAGGAACAGCAGAGCAACAATGCAGAAAGAATATGGGCTCCTGATTGACTCAGGAGCCTCTGCCAGGTTTCTTACATCTATTTTGCTTGAACCACTGTGTTTTGGATTCTCTTTGTCACAGCCTTTTACTTTATCCAAAACATACAGACATTTATTTAAATTGGAACTCCCTATACCCCTTTCCTACTACTTTTGTATGTACTGAAACATTACTGCCAGTGACAGTTTTTCCAGGTATGTTGCAAAAGGCCATTATGGGGTCAGTGTTTTTCCTCTTTTTGAACAAACAAATGCTATTTTGTGGTAAATGACTTGAGCAACTGCACCTAAACAACCCTGGAGTATCCAGGCTGCTACCCTTTAGCTCCATGACGTTTGTTTTTCATCATTTCATTATATCATCAACATTATTTGAAGTTTCTCTTCACTGTGTTCTTGCACTGAATTTTATTCTACCCTTTTCATTACTACCACAGAACATATATTATGTGTCTCCTTATTATCCATTCTTTGCATGTGTTTGATCAAGGGCAATCAGGCAATAGAAAGTATTATTTCACTAATATTCACTAAATTTCCTGACATTTAACAAGTCCTCCAAAACCGTCCTATTGAAGTAATGCTGGATAAACTAAAACTACAGTAGCAATATTACTGGAAACATTAGCCCAAGGTACCATGGCTCCAACGTGCATACATTTCTATCACTGATGTAAGATTTTTGACAACGTTCTACAATCTGGATTTATTTCAAAGATGTCACTCTTCTCTTTTGTTCTTTTTTTAATTAAAGTTCATTTTTTTCAATTAAAGATTAAAGTTTCAATGAAAGAAGTACAATTGCATCAAAAATGTCTTAAATAATATCTGTGATTTCCAATCTTACAACTAAAGGAAAAAAAATGACTTTTATCTTTGGTCTCACAAATCAGAGAGAAAACAAAGAGAAAGATTATCTTTTCCAGGAGTTTTAAAACTACGTTCTGGCACCCTACAACTCAAGAAGCAGCTTGAGGTACGCCTGCAGTGGGATGGGGAGAAGAAACTGAGTGGGAAGGACCAGAATCTCCCCTCCCTGCTTGAAAGGGAAAAGTTTTCTTTTATCTTTATTATGTTAGGGTTTAGTTTGAGATTTTGTTTGTAGGAGGGATCTCTTAATAACTGTTTGAAAAGCACTGAGCTAGTCCAAACCAGATGAAAGAATTAAAAGCTCAAGAGAGTAAGATTTATCTAAGATTGGAGAGATGACTGGTGGTGAAGCTAAGATAAGATGCTGGTCTTTCACATGTGGTCCAGAATTTTAATACCCCCCAAGCTATAGAGACTGTTTAATATAGTGTGGAGACCCAACCACACACAGAGTTAAAATGAAAAGGTACTCTAGTGCTCATGTGATTATAGGAACTTCAGCATCAACTTCAAATATCTCTATAATTTCCATTTAGCTTATATTTTAGAATAGTGCTAAATGCTTTAATATCCTGTTTCTATGCCCAGCAATTGAAATACTAGTATTAATTTGTTCATTTTATAGAAAGTACCTTTTTTATTAAAAAATAAAATTATGATGTGGCAGGAAGCACAAAACTGCAAATTAGGAAACATGATTTCAAACACCACTCTGCAACCAAAGAAATAGTTGGTGATCTTTTTTTTTTCCAACTACCTCATTTTGATAGGCCTCAAGTTTCTTAGCTTTTAATGCTGTTAGTCTATATGATTTAAAAGGTTTTCTCCAGATCTAAAAATCTGTGATTCTATCTTTCAGATAAATTATGTTTATTCAATATCAAAGAATAAAATGTGTAGCTAGTCAAGGTATATTTCTGTGTACAATTTATGCATGCATTAGCATATGCCTGCTAATCAATAGAATCTTAAAACTTTTATGATCCTACTTTGTATTTTTCTCATTTTTAAAATTAAACTTATTTATATAGAGTAAATGTACCCTTTTTATTGTACAGTTCTGTGAGTTTTGACAAATATATACAGTTGCATAACCACCACCACAAAATCAAGATATACAACAATTTCATTCTCTCAAAAGTTTTCCCCATGGTCCTTTATAAAAGATTAGGGTCCTTTCCTATCCTTAATCCCTGGCAACTGCTGCTCTGTGTTCTATAATTGTAGTTTCATCTTTGCTTTTTTTTAAAAAAAAAATTTGAGTCTTTTTATTTTCTTACTTTTGTCTACAACTCTGAAAGTTAAATAATATACACCGCCTACCTTCATGGTTGCCTTATATATCTTATTTAATTTTACCATCTTTATAATGCTGACACTCTGCACCTATTTTATAAATGAGGAAGCTGAAACTCATAACAGGAAGTAATTTTCTAGGGTCACACAACTTGTAAGCAATGAAGCCCAACTCCCCTGTGACCACAGCACCACAATATGGGCTGTGGTTCAGTCTGCCTCCAAATTTCTTCTACATGAGAGCAATAGAAACTTCTATTTGTTTGAGCCTCTGTTATTTGGAGTTTTCTGCTTTATAAAGCCAAATATATCCTCAGTTCTTTTGGGTTCCCTTTTTTGGAGTACTCACTTTTCAGCACGCATGCTATATATCCCATAGCAAGCTTATCAAAGTCAGGGAAGGATCATAGTTTAATTCACAGTAGTACATTTCTGGAGCCCTGATTGTGCCCACAGGTCAAGGTGCATTCTCTTTGTTTTATTTGATTTTAAATTCAGGAAGTGCACCTGCAGGTTTGTTATGTGAGTATATTACATAATGCTGGGGTTTGGACTTCCATTAAACCCACCACCCAAATAGTGAACATGGTACCCACAAACTCATTTTTTTAAATCTTTATGTCTCAGAACCTGATCTATATTTCAGTTAGTTTCAAACTCAGAGGAGGATAGGGATATTTACCGGAGCCCCTAAATTCCAACATTTATTTCTATTTCAAATTTGCCAGATGATTTTCATTCTCCAATTCACCTTGTGCTACTACAATTTTAAAAAGCTGTTTAAAGGCCAGGCATGGTGGTTCATGCCTGTAATCCCAACACTAGAAGGTCAAGGCGGAAGGATTGCTTGAGCCCAGGAGTTCCAGACCTAACTGGGCAAAATAGCAAGACAGATCCTCTCTCTACAAAAGAAATTAAAAATTAGCTGGGTGTGATGGTGTGTGCCTGTAGTCCCAGCTACACCAGAGGATCACTTCAGCTCGGTAGTCCAAGATTACAATGAGTTATGATTGCACCACCATCACACTCCAGCCTAGTTAACAGAGAGAAACTCTGGGTATTAGTCCATCTCATGCTGCTATAAAGAAATACCAGAGACTAGGCAATTCATAGAAAAAGAGGTTTTATTTGGCTCAGGGTTCTGTAGGCTCTATGAGAAGCATGGTGGCTTCTGTTTCTGGGGAGGCCTCAGGAAGCTTCCAATTATAGTGGAAGGCAAAGTGGGAGTGAGATGTCTCACATGGCAAGAGCAGCAGCAAGAGAGGGAATGGGGTTCTCCCCACTTTTAAACAATCAGATCTCATGAGAACTCACTATTGCAACAACAGTACCAAGGAGGATGGTGCTAAACCATGAGAAACCACCCCCATGATCCAATCACCCACCACGAGGCCCCAACTCCAACACTGGGGATTACAAGTCAACATGAGATTTGAGTGGGAACGCATATCCAAATCATATCACTCTCTCTCTCTGATAATGATAATTAAGTAAATAAATAAATATAAAAGCCATTTAGTTTTTATTTTAGCATGCATTTTAAAAGTCCATTTTATGCCATACAAAAATTCACTAAAGTATTTTTACATTAAAAGCCAACCATGGTCACACAAATAGGACAATCTATTTCACACCCACAGATGCCAGATCCACAAGCCAAGGTTCCCTTCCCTTTAGTATCCTGAGACTACCATTTATAGTGTAACATACCTTAAGATTTGTAAATCTTAAGGCCATTGACATAAGAAAAATAGTGTCTAGTATAGGAAAGAAGGCTACAATGGCCTATAAATTTTTGTAAAAGATACTTACATGGGAAGAACTAAAGACTGCGTTTTCAAATATTTTGCCTTTCACATGTGCTTTCTTGTTAAACAATTTGATGCAAGTCAATATTTACTTTGTATTGTGATCTGTCCACATTTTTACATAAGATATAGGAAGCATACAATTAAAACATGAAACTATTACATGAACAATATATAAGCAAGCTACTTAAGTGAATGTTTTTAAAACATAAAGGAAATTGTTAATGTTTTAGCATTGGAACCACTAATGTAAGGAAAGTTACTGTTATCTGGTATTATGAAGCAAATAACATTACATATCTTGGAGAAATAGGAAATCATAACGTGTACTTGTTAGTAAGAAATTTTTCCTGCTCTCCACATAGGAAGAATTGTGCACTTAATGACTAGTGGCTTTATTTTTATTTTATGAACTTTCTGACTGTTGGACTAACCATACCAATGTATTTTGGTTGGTTCAATTTCTTATTACAGATGAACTCAAATTAAGAGAAAAATACTTCTGCTATAATATTTGTGTGGATATATGAATCACTTATAATAATATTTTAAATATAATAAAATAACAATCAAAAATGCTTAATACTGGGACTGTCTTCACTGACAGTACAGCAAAAAGTGATTATGCTTTCCTCTTTTTTTTTGACTGCTAAAGCTTAGGGATATATTTATGTACTTCTTCTAGCAAGTGGGTATAAATTCATGACATAGGTTTTATGTTCTAACATTTCATTGGCCATCTTTTCTCCTTAATTCTACCTACTTTTTGCTTCTTTTAAATTATTTTAAATCATTCTTTTAAATGTAGATATTCCTGTACTATTTCTTAAATCATTTTGGAACAACACAAATTCTAATTTAATTCGCCAGTAAGTTACGCTAACTTCGGAATTTTTAGATATCCACTTAAGACACTGAAAGTAATACAGGTATTAGTATAGACTGTGAAAGATAATTATATTTTTCTCTTAACCCTATGAAGTCGATAATCAAAAGATATTAAAGTTCATCAGCTGTATTGTTTTAAAAGTGTTTATGGAGGCCTTGGCTGTCAGATGTATAAATTCTATTTAACTCATAGAGAAATAAAAACATATAAAAGTAAATAATCCTAATGATTCAAAAAATCAGATACTTGATATTAATGCACTATCACTGACTCCAAGTTCAGACTAACATATCCATTGTTCAACAATAGAATGAAAGTTAAAGTTAATCAGTTTTATTATTTTTAAAGTTTAGTTATATTTAAATATAACCATACCCATGTATTTTGGTTGGTTCAATTTCTTATTACAGATGAACTCAAATTAAGAGAAAAATACATCTGCTATAATATTAGTGTGGATATATGAATCACTTATAATAACATTTTAAATAGAATAAAATAACAAAAATTGCTTAATACTGGGATAGTTCTTACTGACAGTACACAATAAAAAAGAAGAGAAAACATCTCTTCTTTTTAGAACTTTTTACCTTTGTTAGGTCCCTAAGCAATTTTGCCCTAAAGCTATTTTACATAAAGATTTTCAATATCATTAGATAGTTTAACTGCATTAGTTCTAGTTCATGCCTCTTCTAGATCAATTATTACATATTAATTGTTTTAAGTATTTCCTCTCACTACTAAAGGTGTCCTAGATTGAATGACAAATTAAATGGTTATCCTAAATATGATGGATTTTGATAGTTCTCAAGAATGGTAGCTAGCATGAGGACATTACTCCAAGAAAGGGCATGATTCTGTCTCTGGGAGACAAATTAATGGTACAATAAAAGAGAGGAAGTCACTCTCTGAATACTACAGCTAAACATTTTCATAAATTGTCATATAAATGATAAAGGCTTAGAGCCTACTTGAACTTCTAGTGAAAGTGCATGGAAATAATTCTAGTAGGTTAAAATGTATTAACTCCCTACTTCTATGTGTCCCAGGAACTATACTAAACACTTTATTTGAATTATCTCACTTATTATTCAAAGCTAGTTTGTAAGTATTATTAGTACTGCCTCCAATTTACAGATAAGAAAATTGAAGCTTACAGATGTAAGCAATTTACTCAAAGTTACACAGCTAGACAGCCATAGAAGCAGAATCCAAACTTAAAATTGATATTTGGACTAGAGCTCCCTATGACTTGCTATACTGATAGCCCATGAATACATAAAATATCCTCTTAGGTGGTCTTATAATATCAGGAAATCCCTGCTTCACCTCTTCCCAACAACCCCACCACAACACCCATCACCAATTTCAGAAACTCTTTTCTTAGCCATTCCCTCTGGCTTTGTTTAGCTAGTGTGTAGTTAGAAAATTTGTGGTTGCCATCCTATTGCTTATTCTTCCCCTTACCTTTTAAACAGTTCCTCATTTACATTTTCAGAGTCATGTACTTATTATGAAGCTGACACCACCTTCACATTTAAGAGTGAAGCATATGACCTGAGAACAGCTAATTTAGTGCATTCCTTTCCTTTGGCCATAAGGTTTGGCCTATAGACAGGCAAATGATAAAACCTCAAAGCCTCAGTGTTTGCAGTCAGAATATTGGCACGTAGACTCTTTTACATGCTAGACATGAACAAGAACATATAGAGTCTTGGGAGCTACCAGCATCCATTCAGGAATCTTAAAGATAAAGGTAACACCACTAATGTAGAGCCAGGGGAAATTGGGTCCTAGGTGGCATCTGATAAGCCACTGGGTCAATTTTCATTTGTCTTTGGCTTTTTATTTATGTGAGTGTACTGCTTAAGCTAGTTTGAGACAGGTTTTGTATTACTGGCAACTGAAATCAGCTGAACTAGTACATAAGGGATAACAGTGGAAAACTGGCCTTGCAATATGGACTGGTCTCTTAGAAGAAGTGATATGTGAAGAGGTGTAGAGCACATTCCAATTTTGCCAATGGCTGGAAAAACTGCAATTATTTTGTAGATCACTGATTCTCTCAGCGTAGTCCGTTGCCTATAAAATTATTTTTAAAACTAAATTTGTATATTTCCTTTTAGCTTGCAAAGGCCATTTCCATATCTTATATCATTCTAGCCTCATAACAATTCTATAAAATAGGTATTATTATTACTGCTTTATAGATTTCTTTAAAAGCTGAGATGGTTTTCCAAAGATTATCAATCTAAAAAATGGCTAAGAACAAGGATTCAAAATGAAGTCTTTTTCATTTCTACCACCCCAAGCAGAACTGGATTTCACCTACTAATAAAATTGAATAATGGGCCTTAGTTCTCTAAGGAAGCTAAAAACCATGGCAAATGCCATCAGTGTATTCATACTTTGCCTGGGAGTATGATACAGAAATGATGCTTTTAAAAGAAATATGTGCAAAAGTATTTGTATCCTACCTTTAACACCTAGTGATAGTCTTAGATTCTTTTCTCGAATCACCTAAGTTAACTATATTTGGTTTTCTTCTTATCAGAGGATTCTCCATGGCTAGAAAAGGCTCTTTGATCATCTGGGTTTTTTTTTTTTTCCCAGTCCGTACCATTAAATGGAAACCGCTCAAACTTCCAAATAATAGCATTTAAATGCTCATCAACAATGCAGTGATTAGATATCGTCATTATGATTGTTATATAGATGAGGAGACCAAGTCTTAGAGAAATTAAATGACTTTCCCAAGGCCACACATTTAAGAAGTGACAGAGCAAGGATGTTATCCCAGTTATGTCAGATTCCAAAGATCCTGTCTTTACTAGATATGCTACAACACTCCTGTCTTCATGATTTTTGCCCAAGCCACATTTTGTTAGAACTTCATCCTGCAAGTGTAGCATGGGAGAGCATCCTGCGAGTGATGCTCTCCCACCGTCCAGTTCCACCACCCTCATTATGAGATCAACTCTAGTTTCTAACGTTCTTTTTCTTTTCTGCCAAACAAAAATTAACCTTTTTTTCTCATGATCTACCCTGTAATTTAAGAGTCAGATAAGATAATCATTGCTAATGGACTGATATTTAACATGTAACATCGTCTCAGAGACCATAACATTTTCACAAATATAAATAGATATTACAACACACTAACATATTAATCATATGATGATTATTACAGGACACTATTAAATACTATAAACTAAACATATATCAGTGGGGCTGGAGGCATGGGAGTCAGCAAAAGGGCAGCATTTTAGGTCAACTGCATTCTAACATTTATAAAAACTACTGCTTGAACCTCTCAGTCTACCTCTATGTACACTAGCTATAGCTACTGCCTGTCCATCACTAATTATATGTATGAGAATAGCTCAAGTAGAATAATAGGGATAAAAAACCTTCTGTGTATTCACCCCAAAAGCATAAAGAGTAGGAATAGGTTTGCATTGGTCTAACTAAAGAGCTTAATGGTCTGCTGCCCACTCATTGAACCACATATCTGCAGATGATAAACAACTTTGGGATGCTTTACAGGTTTGCTGACTGTGTGAGAAAGTAAACAGAGGCAAATTAAGAAAGTCTGTAAGAATAAACAAACACTTGGAATTAATGGTCTGTAAAATCTCAAGTTCTCTGCTATAGAATAATACTGCAAATCACTTTCCTAATTTCACCTGGTTTGCAAAAATTGTATTCAGACCATAGTATTTTTAGTGTTCTGTCTTCATATCTCAAAAACATTTTGATCCCTCAGAGGCAATCTCTGAACTTCTGTCATTGCTTTGCAAATCACTAGGCCAAGAGAATATACCTTGTAGCTATAGGAAAACAGATCCCCAGGTAAATGAAAGGAAAGCAAAAATTATTTCATTTATTTTAATGTTATGCCTCAGTCATTCTTGGCCTGTAGCCTGATTTTCACTGGCTTTTTAATGAGATTTGCATCTCTGCCCATTTGTGTGAAAACTTATTTTCATGAGAATGCTATTACCCATACCCACTTTTCTGCAAGTCATTCCTGCAGAAACAGGTAGAGCATCACCAAAAAAGGAAGTTGTCAAATCCCTTCATAGAGTAGTCAGGTTCCATCAATCAAAAGGTTGATGTCCAAATCAAATCTGTGGCAGAAGAGTAACAGAAAGTCTAATTTTACATATTGCAACAGGCATGCTGTTCAGAAACTCTTCAAATTGTTCTGGATAGTTTGGTACTTAGTTCTAAGTTAAAACATCTTTCAAAAACCCACAATGAAGTGCCTGCCTTCTCACACAGTCTACAGGATTGGGGATTTAGGATTCAGCGGAGGACTTACCTATTTTATAAGGCTTATTTAATTCTTATGGTAACAAGCTGGTCCAGAGGCTAGCATCTCTTCCCAAAATTTGAAAAAATAGTTTTTAGCAGGCATCAAACAGTCATACCAACCCCTCTATCTTGTTCAAAATCATGCCCTGATGTTAATTTGATAATGTCTATAAGGTTGTTTGGGTTCATTTGGAGTCACCTTAAATAAGTACAGTTGTGACAAAAGCTGTTGAATTATTTGCCTACTTGCCCTAAGGGTGCTCAGAGACCTGTTCCTAAGAAACATATTTCTCTTTAATATCCAGAAATGTTCTTCCCTTGATTCTTAAGATCTTTCTCAGTACATGGACAAAGAGATTTATTTTGAGTATAATAGATACCAAAACTGCTACCAAATCGTGTCAATTCTGCCTCCTGTTCTCTTATCCCTCTATTTCTCTCCATCATCACTGACACAATCCTACTCCATGATAACAGGATCTCTCATCCATATCTCTAGAATGTCATCTTAACTTATTCTCTGTCTTCTAATTCCAGCCACTTTTCTCTCTGCAATTGAAGTTTTTAAAACCTAATAATAATGTCATGTCTTCTACCCATAATACATCTTCTTAATTTCCTATTTTCTTTAGGATAAGGAAAAAAAAAAAGGAAAAAAAAAAAACCTTCACAAGGACTATAAAACATAAGAGGGGAGAGAGATCCAAGATGGCCGATTAGCAACAGCTCAGGAATGTAGCTCCCAGTGAAAGCGCAGAGAACGAGTGGACGCCGCACTTTCCGACGAATTTTTGTAGCCCACAGACCGGGAGATTCCCGGCAGAGGAGCC